>VDFB02000017.1:545821409-545989491 GCA_007258455.2 Sequoia sempervirens
ATTGAATTTTATTGATTTTTGTGGGAGATATGACTATTTTGGTGAGACTGCCCTATTCTAACAATATTGTGCAAAATTTGCAGTCTAAAAAATGTGATGGTATGGATTGCAAAGTCTATATTTTGGATATGAAACCAATTGGATTTTCTTTCCATATGAATATAATTTTATTTGCTTCAAGTATCATAAAATTTCATTAAAATTTGAATAAGTTATGACCATTTTTGTGAGGGCGGGTCTAAACCCTACCTAGGGTTTGCAGTTTTGGAAAAAATGCAATAACTTTCTTTTCCACCGTTGGATCTTCCTAAAAATTGGAGGAAAATTATATAATTATGTTTTCTTCAATATCATTGGAGTGATTGGATTCATTATTTTTTTTTTTGAAAGTTATTAATGACAATTCATTGCATTAAATTGTGGGCTACCATGACAATGTTTCCAATATGATCTAGAATGCACTTAATCATTGTTTGATATGAAACAGTCATGAAAGTTGTCAAGTGAATCAATTTTATTGTATTTTTGTCATTGTTGATGATTTCTAAGTTGTGTTATTACAAAGTAAGCTAAGAATTCCTAAGAGAAATAATTTTTTATCATTGCTTTGAATGATTGGTTGAGTTGAATTGTGATCCTCCTAACACTGCATCAAATTGGTATCAGAGCCCAGTAAGGTCTAGGTAGAGGAATATTTTGTGTTTGTGTTTGTGGTTGTGGTTGTGTGTTGTGTTGTGCAGGTTGAGGAAGGAACCCGATTTCCTAGGTGAGGCAAGGTGACGTGGAAGCAAGGAGGGACTTGCTTGTGAATATGGATTTGTTGAGAAGATTAGAAAGATGTTTGTAGGCTAAAGATTCACAAAGAAGGAAGAAGAAAGAAGAAGAGAGGAAAAGAAAAGAGGACAAGGAAAAGAAAAGTAAGAATGGTCAATAATTTATGCAAGCATTAGAGAAACTCAGTAAGAAGATAGAAAGGATGGAGGTTGAGACAAAGCGGTTGTATAGGAAAGTTACAAGTTGGCATTTGACAACGAAGAAGAGAGTTGTGTGGCCCATCAAAAAGATTATTCAAAGAATGAAAATACAAGCAAGGATGGCAACAAATGAGGCAGAGGTAAAGTTTGTTGAGCAAAGTAAGTTACAAGTTGAGATGCATGATATTCCAATTGTGTTTGAAGATGAACAAACCTCTTTGTTTGTTGATGAAAATATTGTTGAGATTAACGATATGGTTGTTGTTGGTATTAAAGTAGATGATAAAAAATTTTTTGATGAAAAAGTAGAGAAGGTTGTTGATGTTGATGATAAAGTTGGTATTGATACTCAAGATGTTGTTGATGATAAGGTTGTTAATAAAGATGTTGCAAATTTGTTTGCTAATGAGGTATATGAAGGTTTGCAAGAGTATGATGCAAGTTATAGTTATCGTGAACATGTTGTTATATGGTACTCTAATGATGAGAATGAAGATATAGATGATGCTACTGAGGTTTATACACAAGAAATGGAGTTTTGGAGCCTAGAAGTTGAGAAGATGATGGAGAAGAGACGGTATAAGAAGAAGAGGAAGAAGGACCTAGGGATAATTACCAAGACAAAGGACAAAGTGAAAAGGAACTGGGAGTTCAGGAAGAAGCCAATTCAAAGGGGCTTGAATTCTTTTTCCCCCAAGAGTTTGGTGTAGGAGCGCCTGTTTGGTTTCTTGCATCCATGAGGCTATTTGTAAATAGTTCCTCTATTTTGTGTATTGGGTCTTATAATAAGGTTTATCAAACTATTTTAGAGGTGTTTGAGTCTTATGAAGTCATATTTTAAGTCATTTGTCAAATAATGTTTAAAGTTGTTCCATATTGTAAAAATTGTAAAAGTTGCTCAAGAAAGTTGTCGAGTAACTTGTCAAAAAAATGTCATTAAGGTGTTTTGTCAACAAACTAATAAAAAGGTGGTTGAAAATAGTTGGTTTTGGTTGTAAATGTATAAATACATCCTCCAAAACTTGAATTGGGGATTGGAGACATTAGTTTTGAAGTTTGATGAATGGAAACCTCAATTTTTGTGTGCATTTTCTGATTCTTACATTGTTTTCAGGCTGAAGTTGTACATTGTACGGCCTAGTATGGATTCATATGATGGATTATAATATATGGATGAAAATATATTTGTTTCTAGTTTACAATGCTTTTTTTCTCATTGAATTTTATTGTGCTTTGTGGGAGATATGACTATTTTGGTGAGTCTGCCCCATTCTAACAATATTGTGCAAAATTTGTAGTATGAAAAATGTGATGGTATGGATTGTAAAGTATATATTTTGGATCTGAAACCAATTGGATTTTATTTCCATGTGAATCTACTTTCATTTTCTTTAAGTCTCATCAAATTTCATTAAGATTTGAATAAGTTATGGCCATTTTTGTGAGGGTAGGTCTGAACCCTACCTAGGGTTTGTAGTTTTGGGAAAAATGCAATAAATTTATTTTCCATTGTTGGATCTTCATAAAAATTGGAGTAAAAGTATATAACAGAGAGATTGGATTCTTTTTTTTTTTTTGAAAGTTATTAATGACAGTTCATTGCATTAAATTGTGGGCTGCCATGACAATGTTTCCAATATGATCTAGAATGCACTTAATCATGGTTTGAGATGAATCAGTCTATGAAAGTTATCAAGTGAATCAAGTTTGTTGTATTTTTGTCATTGTTGATGATTTATCAATTGTGTTATTACAAAGTAAGCCAAGAATTCCTAAGAGAAAGAATTTGTATCATTGCTTTGAATGATTGGTTGAGTTGAATTGTGATCCTCTTAGCATTGCATCAATGTGGATCCATCAAAAAATGAAGTTTGTTGATAATTAAAATTCACAATCAAGTTTTTCTACGGACCATTATCAATGATACAATTAACAAATAAATCATGTGTTAGGTGAGCACAAGTGATAAAAAAATTCACATCCCCTTGAAATAGAATGATGGTTCATCAAGGTGGCCTTATTGTGTCTACCTTTCAACTCATCATATGTGCTATCATCACCAAAAGTCTTGATGGAAAAATTATTCTTTTCCTCATCATTAGACTATACAATTAGACTCTTCTTCTTCGATTTGATTCATATTCAGGATTTTCATGACCCTTATTTATATAATAGTTACAAAATTTGCCATATTTATTAGTATTAGAAGAAGTAGAATGAGTAGAATGAGAAAAAGAGGAAGGAGAAGAATTTTTCATTTTAGAAAAAAATTGTTGTGGTTGAGAACTCAAATCTTTTAGAGGATCTACAGAAAATGAAGGTCAAGATGCTCAAGATTGGGAAAAAAATTTCTTCTACAAATTATGTTTGGTTGAATACAATATCAAGTGTCGCTAGGGTAGTATATTTCAACTGCCTAAAAAATTTCTTGTAATCCACTCTTGAACTTCAAGTTGAGAGAAGCAACTAGATCTTGCACTCAAAGTAGTATCCTTAATCAATTGAATTGGTAGACGTAATCTTGTAGAGAGATATATTGTCCTTTTTGTAATTGAAGTCACTTGACATGTAAATATTGATCATAGTTGAAAGGATAGAATGTCTTTCAAAACTCTAATAAGTTCATCCATGTGTTGATAGGACTTTGATCATTTCTTTTGTTCAGTGACCAAAACCTTAGCGACACACAACTCTAATTTTACAAAAGGAACCTTATCATCATTAGTGATCACATTGCAAGAAAACCATGTGTCTCCATATCAAGAATCTAGGTGTACAAAACATCAAAATCTTGGAATCTATCATAGATCTTGACCTCGCATTTGGTTGGAGGTTGATGGCCTTTGGGACCAAGAAGTTGCTAAAATATAATATCATTAACTTTATCAATCAATGTGGTTATTACACTCACAATTTTGAAAAATTTCTTAGCTAAATTGGAGGCCATGTTATTGTAGGTTAGAGCTAGTGAAATATTTTAAGCCTCCCGTTGATGGGTGTTTTTTCACTTCTCAACATAGGCAACACACAAGTGCACTACCTCTCTTGAAAGACAATTTCCTACAAACAAGTTGCAGAAAATTACTGCAAGGTCTCTCAGGTGTTAGGTCATGACTTGTAAAAACAACTCAGTGGATTGATGTGATTTGCTGGTAATCACAAGGGGCATGGAAAATTTGCTGAGTTGGAAGGGAATTGGGTCTTCAAATGGAGTTTATTAGATTATGAGAGTGAGGTGCAATTGCTGCAAGTTCAAAATAATAGTCTAAAACTCCATGTTCAACATCAGATTTGGCTTTACAATGATGCTGGAACTTTTCCTTAACTAGTATTTCAAAGAAAGGTCAAAAGGGAAAAGGGAGGTAAGATTTCCTAGACTTGCAACTAATGATGAACAATTATAGTGGAGGATGATATAGTGGAAAACCTTCCTAAAACTGAGTTCCACTTAACCAAATAGCATATAGTCTCATAAAACTAGTGCTATCTTCTAAGGTTTGTAGATTTTTTAGCTTTCATTCACCATAAATTATGAATAAAAGATTAATTTTAAGTGCAACAATAAGTTAATGTTCAGACTAGCTTTGCACTGTTGTTCATCATCAACAAACAACAAAAATCATGAACATGGAAGGCATCAACACAATAACATTCTCCAATATTAATGGACAACATGAAGTAAACTACTAAAGGAAATTTGAAGTACTTAGAGCAATAAACTAAATCTACTAATTTTGAGAAGATGAATCATGCAACATGTGAGAAACACAAGAATCCACCAAAACAATGAAATTCTATTGAAATTTCTGCAACATGTCTTTACACAACTCAATTCTCTCTTTGAAAATGAGAGGAGACCCCTATTTATAGTTTTCCAAAAGTGAGATGAATGGATAAGATTAATTTACAATGAGTGGCCCAAATTCAATACAAGCTAGGGTTTCACCTACCCCCAATATTTTACAATTTAAAATAGGCTATTATTTTCTTTTTCCCTATTTTGTCCTATAGCTTATTTTGTCTTTTAGTTACTCTAGCATTGTAGCAGTTTTGTTTTCTATCTGCCTTCTTTGTTGTGGTTGAAAGTTGTTAACATCTACCTTCTATCTGATGTATTTGCAGCATCTCCTTTCAACCAATCAAGCAGGTCTTGTTACTAATTTGTGTCATTGAGAAGCATATATGTTGCTCCTAATCTTGGTGAACAACTCCTAGTAGATCATGATCATTTGATGAAGGGAAAAACAACTCCCTTTTGTTTCTGACTTTGGTGGACAACCTTTTGCAGTTTTGTCACTTAATTCCTTGGCATGTATATGTAATTTAGTCCTCCTTGACAAGTTAATCATTGTTTATGTAGATATCCCTTTCCTAGAAATCTTCATTATCCTTGGTACACTCCCATAGATGGACATGAGAGCACTTCCTCCTACAGACTTGGCATGTAGCATGTAGGTCCCTCTTTTAGGTTGCACTCTTTATGATTTCACCTCCCTTTCTCTTTAGACCAGGTTTTGAGTTAAACTCCCTCATTTGACAGTGCCTCTTGGTAGCAGCATTGTAAGAAAATTTCCTAATAACCTCCAAGGCCTGGCATGACCCAAGAAATCGGACCTGCTAATATCAAGAATTTTCACCTTGAATTTAGAAGCCCTCTTTCTAGTGCTAGCTCTATTGATGGGTGCTAGGAAGAGAAGCAAGCACGAAAAAAATGATGACTGGAGCAATATGCAATATGTTCTTCCCTCGTTCAACCCTCCTCTTTTGATGCCTTTCTCGATAGGCCTCCTTGATGGACCCGCACCAAGTACCACAAATCCTGCATGAAAAATATGCAGTAAGTGCTTTCATATATATAGAGGCGGAAAATACTAGTTAAATCCTGCAAATCAAGCATTAGATCACTAATACATCATCAAAAGAGCATAAAATTCATCACCATTCAATATTTGGAGCTTATTTGGGTCATTTAGAGAATTGTGGGCCCAATAATGCGGGTTTCCTCGAGGTGGAAGCTATTAGGAGGGACTGGGAACAAGATGGTGCTGAGGCCATAGAGACTCGTAGGTGGCCACCTGTAGTAAAAGTTCCACATTGTGATATTGGTGGTCAAAGTTCTTATGAGGCAATTTGTCACGTATAGAAATCGGGCACATGACACTTGAAGTCACTAGATTAAGCTTTTAGGCATGTAGGTGTAGGAAGGTTAAAGGACGTTTGGAGCCTTCGTCAATAAGTAACGACCCTTAGGGAACAACGACCTGCAAGTGGAAGTCTGCACTATGGGGCCCGCGGGCATCTTGGACATTGAGCGTCATGTGCAAAGGTTGGACCAATTCAAGAGATGTGGAGGGCGTCTAGCAGATCACCATCATATGGTTTCCATTAGGAATGGTGTTAGAGGGATAGTAGTCCACACATGGTGGTCTGCATAGGCGGACCCATAGCGAGCTTGCAGACCCAATTCACACCTTAGCAATTTTCAAATTTTGGAAAAGGAAGAGTCCATTACATAACCCATCATGTGAAAGGACGTAGGTGCAAGGGTGTTAGGAAATGGTAGTAGGGAAGTAGCCACCAGCATGGAAATTTCCACATGGTATGATCACAAGGTAAATCTGAGTTGAGGTCACTTGGCATGTGCAAAAATAAGTGATGGAGCACTTTCAATTGTCTTCCAAACCTCTTTTGCTCATGTAGGTGCAAGGAGTGCAGGCGTAGAAAATGGGAAGGGCATTGATGTTTGGCTTTTAAGTAGCTGCTAAAGGCAGATGACGTCCCACATGTGGATACCCGCAAACGGACTTTCGTAGATGAAAACCCGCAACCAACAACTCGCACACGAAAACCTATAGCAAAATTTTTGCAACATCTAAACAATTTACAAACTTGACTTAGACCTACTTGGGCATGCACAAACATTCATTTTATGGGCCCTGCATGTTGAAAAATTGAATTTTACACCTTTTTTGAGATGCAGACATTTGGAAGGTGGTTGTTGGAGGCTTCGGCGCCGGGACATCCTTGGCGGAGCGTGCATCGGCCTTCCAAGGGAGACCCGCAGATGAGGGTCCACCATGGGCGATATCTGCCAAGTCAAAGCTTGGATGGAGAAGTCAGGTGTAGAGCCTGCCATGTGGGTGGAAGTGAAGGGTCAGTCACTACTTAGTGGTGGAACGCAGGTAGAAACCTGCATGATGACAGACAGAAACCCACAACCAGAACTCGTAGCCAACAACTCTCAAATAGTAATCCGCAACCAACAACCTACATACAACAACCCACAATGAAATTTTTGCAAAGGAAAAAGACTTTGTGAAGTTTAGATAGGTAAATTTGGTCAAGAGGTGCTTGATCATTTTAAGGCATGTGACCAACTTAGGCTCGGGGATAGGGGCACACAAAATGAGGTAGGAGCAAAAATGACTCGTTGGGAGCAACAACGACCCATCGGGAGTGAAAGAAAGGGGGTCCCTTCCCTTGGCGAGGCATGTGTGCAAAACATGCACAACACCTCCCAACAATAAAAATGGACAAGCAATATTGTCCAATACTCCACTACACTTGGGTTTTACAAAAAATAAATAAATCAAGAGATCATTTAGAGATGGAATAAAACTAATTTACAAGGATTTTTGAGACTCTACTAGACACAACACATGACAAAATTTTAAGATCAAATTGCTCGTAGTTTGTAAGTTATTAAAATAAAATATTTTTTTGACAACCTATGAAAATAATAAAATCTAGAGTTTGGGAAATGGTGACACAAAATAAATTGGAAAGGAACTTTGTAAGGTTGCTAAACACCATGTGACCAATTTTCAAAGAAGAATACCTATCAAATCACAAGTTATGGAATTAATACTCTCCTAGATAATTAAAATAAATATTTTTGAGACATTTGGGAGAAATCAACAAAATAAACTCTTATAAAATAAAAAATTAGGTGTCATATTTTTAAAGAAAAACCATGCCAAAAGAATAAAACCACATTTTTAGACTCAAAACCATATTTTTGGTTGTAAAACTATCAACAAAATTGTCTATTTTCTTTTGCATTCAGTAGTTGGAACAATAGTATTGAAAATACAATAACTTCTTTAGTTCTCAACAAAATTCAAAATATTCTAGATAGTGGAGATTAGTGTGCTCATAACCCAAAAACCATTGTATAAAATATTTCATATATCTGTGAATCAAAACTTAGCTTTGATACCAACTGATATGAAAAGAGTAAGAAAGCACAACAATCTTAGGTTAAGGGTGATCCCATAATAGTGGTTTACAAGTTTTGGCCAAACGAGACACTGAAATTATTATTTTTAACTAAATCTTCACATTCGGGCACCTATAACGGCTAAACTGTGAGGAATTTGAAGATGGTGCAAACTAGAGTCTCATCAAATTTTGTCTGTAGATTCTAAAAATATTTTTTTCAAAATTTTTGGAATCAAATTGCACTTCTTTTTCCATCTTCCATGAAAATTGATTTTTTTTAGAAAACAACATTTTAAAAAGTGACGCACACCGTATAACACATAACTTTTTTTTCCATGAAGGATAAAATTCTAATTCTTTCAAATTTAGATTTGTAACTCTGATATCTAGTGCTTCCACTTGGTTAGATAGTCTTTTATTGAATATTTTTTTCCTTAATCAAGTTTCAAAGTCAAACCAATTACAATTTAGACATATGACCGTATAATGTGTAACTTTTTTGTATATGTCAAAATTTAATTTAATTTTTTGTTGGATCAAGGACTTCAATATCTGGTGCACTCATATTTTCTTCTTTTTTTTGATAATATTCTATTTTTCCACATGTGAAGAGCAAAGAAATTCATTTTCGATGAAAACCTATGTTTAATAAAACTTAAAAAACAAATACATAACAAAACCAAAACATATTAAAATTATATTCATTAGATAGCTTGTTCTAAGGAATACCATAATCATTTGAAATAAATTTTAAATGAATTCATTTGATCCCCCAAAAGCTAAATCAAAAGTGATTTTTTATCAGCATTTTGATAGGTGTAAAGGAGACACATTTATAGGTATGGTTTAAAACTAGCAAGGTTCTGTCCAAGGGGGTTTAATCTAAGGTGATTTGATCAAACCCTCTTCAATTGGAATCCTTAAAATGGAAATTTTTAAGGCTTAGATCATTATATTTTCTAAAAATATGTGGTTTCAGCTAAAATTCGTTCCTCTCAGGAATTGTAAACCACTATTATGACAGCACCCTTAAATTCCCACAAACAAAAAACAATAATCTCTAAAATAAAAGAAATTTCAAAACTTGCATTTCTCCAATGTCTCCTACATGAGGAGAAAATACAATTATATAAGCATATTAGATGCCATATTTGTATGATTTGAAATTTCTGCCAAATCTCAATGTGAGATGAAAAATAATAACCAATTAACAAATACAATAATAACACACTAACTTAAGCTAACCTCCTAACAACTAGGAAACTAGCATTTGAATTTTATAGCTTTACATAGGATGAAATAAGATAAATTAATAAAATATTAAAATAATCTTATTCCATAATCTATGAGTAATTATATCATATGAATCATCATCACATTGTGAGACAACAAAATACACTTTTACATGATGTATTACTATCTCCTTATAGTTAAATACATATAATTGCATTCATTTACCACCCACAAGCATTGTTTATATTTTTAAATTAGAGCACCTACAATGAATATTCCTCCACTTATGCAAAAAAACAAGACTATGTGGAAGGAATGGGAAGATGACGAGAAGATTTGCATCATCGAACTTATAGTTTCTAAGGTAAGGGTACAATAAATGGGAAATTTTCCTAGGGTGAAAAAATTTGCACCATTACACCTAGTAATCCATCCAATACAATTTTTTATTGTTTTGAGAAGATATCTTATAAAATATTTACAAGAATATTAAAGTTGTTTGGCTGGATAACTAATCAAAAACACATCTAGAAATGGATACCATGTACATGGATACACTCAATAAAGTCTAATTTTTCTACTAATCAGTCAATCTACAAAGGTACAAGTGTTCTTAAAATTTTGGGATGAACAAAAGTCAATACAATACAAAATTATCTATACCCAAAACTAGAAACTATGAGCTCTCTAGTTCTATTATGTGATTTATCTCTATTATGCTCCTCTCCTTATACCAAAATAATATTCTCTCTCTAATCCCTTTGAAAAATGGTTCTTAAGGTAGATATACCCGTGGCGAGAAGGTCTACAAAATGCCAAAGGCTCATGTTGCACTGTTGTATGAAAAACCTTAGTTGCAACCTCTACCAATGCACAATAGCCAAGTGTCTATTGTAAATCCAATCTAATTGATAAAAAAATGTGGAAGAAATCCCCCTAACTCAAACCATACATTTGAATTGATATTCATGGGTTTGAGTGCAATAAACAAGAAAAATATCCCATAAAATTAGTTGAAATGATGTTTGGTAGGTGTTGTGTGATAGAAAAGCCTCTGCAGAGAATAGATGAGATGTGGGCATCACATTTCCTCCTTTAATCCCTACCAAATAGCATTTAGAATCACTCACAAAGAACTACAAATTAAAAAATAGTTGCAACAATGATTAAGCCATTGATGGTGGTAGATGAAAGCCAATCCTTTCAATTTTACCTCTTGCAAAAATTTGACCCCCTATGGGATGCAAGAGGATGGCCAAGATTAGAATGTAGCATAAGAATCAGTCCCATGTAGGAGATCCCATTGACATCAGGTAAAATTAAGCCAATAGGGAGGTTTAGATGGAGATCAAGATCCCACACAAGAAGATATTTATCCATCTTTTCAATATTTAAAACCTTTGTAGTAAAACCAAACTTGACTACATACTTGTGGAAACATCCATTTGGATAGGATACTAAGCCTAAAAACACAACTAATCCAAATTGAGAAAGAAAACCTACATAATCATAACTTTTATCCCTTAAAAAATTTCAAAAACTATAAAAAGAAACCAAGCTTAAATTTTTATGGTGTATCAAACTGTACCTAGAAATTTTGTAGAGGACCACCCATATTAGGTATCTCATATTTGTTATCAATAATGGTCAATTAAATGCAGGGCAAATCAATAAAGAAAAACAACATAGAAAGACACTCAAAATTTTGGGGTGCCAATAGACCCCACTTCTAATATTTCCAGTAGGGGTTGGAGGAGTTGATGCCACTTTTTTGAACCATATTAGTTAGAATTTCCCCCATGACTATAGAAATTTTTTTATGATCATGGTTAGAAAGGTAAAACTTGACCTTAGTTTCCTTCCATGACATGAGACTCATAGAGGTTCTTGAGAATAAATCTTGTAGACGTCGAATTCCATTCAATTCCTTTCTTGTGAAACCTTAGGGTACACACTCAAGGAAAAATGGTTAGAGGGTGACCTTGGTCTTGTAGAATGGGGGACCAATCTAGATATTATGTTGGTTGATAGAAAGACCATCATGGAAGCCTAAACCATTCTAGAAAAGCTAGGGCTTCATGACTTCCCAAGCTCTCCAAATTATTTTGATAACCAAATTTCCTTTAATATGAAATACATTCTTCATGGTGAGAAGGGTTTGAAACCTAATCCCCTTCCAAGTTGGACATATAGAAGGATGCTCAAAGGCGATGCAATGCCAAAAAATAATTTTACAGGCTTCATCTCCATTAAGCGCATGGATAATTAATTTGGCACAAAGGTCCAAACCTTTGCACTATGTGGATAAAAGCCCCAAATCTCTAGATTTATGATGGAGACAACAAAATTCCCAGCCAACCCAATGGAAACTCTTGTGCTTCTTTGAGGAAGACAACAAAATATCTTCTTGTATGTATGTATGTATGTATATATGTATGTATGTATGTATGTATGTATGTGTGTGTGTGTATGTGCATGCGTATGTGTATGTGCATGTGTATATGTATATATACATATGTGTCTATGTATATGTATATGTATATATAAATGTATATATATATATATGTATATATAGATGTATACATAAATATATATGTATATATACACATATTTACATATATATTTATTGTTAGCGTAGGTTTTTTTTATTTTCCTTATGTTAGAAGATATTTCTTTTTCCTACAAATATTATTAATCTTGTTTACATCATGTAGACTTGATTATTATGAGGACACATGGTGTACTCCATCAATTATATGTGTAACTCTCTCCTACACATGGGTAGTGTTATGCCTTACATAACCACCCCATTTTGTCTTTTCCCTTGGGCCTTTGGTTTTCTGCCTTAGGCATTTTTTTTTTTTTTTCAGTTCTATTAGAGGTGGAACCAAAACCAATACCGGACTTGGAAATTCCTTCCAGGTTTTGGTCTTGTTCTATTCTTGGTTCCGCTTCCGATCGTTCTTTATCTCCATTCTTTGTTCTTTCGCGGAGTCGGGTCCCGGTCCGATTCGGGGTGTTAAACTTGCTTCGGGTCCAATCCCGGGTCCGACCTCGCCTTTTCTCTCTCTTTGTTGGTCTTTGTTGGTTTTTATCTCTTGTGCCTTGGGTGTTTTCGGCCTTGTGCCTCTTTTTCTTTTTGTTTTCAGTGGACTTAGAACCGGAATAGGAACTGAACCTTGAAACTTGAAAAAGTTTTTGGTTCGGGTTCCATTCCAATCCCAATTCCGCGTGTTTCTTTCTTTCGTTCTCCTTTTCTTCTTTTGTTTCGTTCTGGGGTTTTCCCTCTTTTTCTCTTTCTTTTCCTTCTCCTTTCTTTCTCTTTTCGAATGACCTCAAAGGCAGGCCCGAAACAGAATCTGAACCCGAAACTTGAAAAAGTTTCTAGTTCGGGTTTGGTTCCCATCCCAATTCCACTTTATCCATTTTGTCTCTCATCCCCGTCTCGACTTATTTCCTCCTCTGCCAACTTTAAGGAGGGAGGTGTGTTTTCGGTTAAAGTTTGGTTCTGCCTCAGTTGGAATTCGAGTTTTCTCTTGAGTTTGGGATTTTCCACCCCATCTGGATTTTCTTAGATCTTGCTCGAACTCTGGCTAAGCGTTGTAGGTTTGGGGATTTTTAGTCTTTGCAGAAATCCACATGGACCAAATTTTCATGGATTTCTTCCTCCCCCAGATTTTCCTGAAATCCGTTGTTCCCTGTTTGTTCCAGGTTTGTCGGGATGTCTTCTCCTTTGCGAAATTTCGTCCTGCGCGGATTTCCCCAAAATCTGGTGGAATGTGAAGAAGTATGGAGTGGTAAGGCTAGTTAATAAATGATGATGCATTTTATGAATAATTGATGCTATTTTGAGATCTCACATGCTGTTCCTTGATTGATAATGATCAAATTACGTTTCTAATGGGTGTTTTCATGCATATTCCACTGGAATCCGCCTAGCTCAGAATTCTTCGAAATTCCTCCCTGGCTTGGATTCCGCAGGTCGGCCTGAAACCCTAACTATTTGTATAATCTTTTTTTCGAAGATTTAACGGTACCCCACTGACATAGGATTCATTTTAATGATGATTTTCATTAATTAACTTCTGTTTGTGTGATCTTTACTGTGGTTTTTTTTGATTGAATGCAGGAGTAAATCACATATAGGATGATATTTATTAAGGGAGCTCAGTTGGGGTGCATTCTTCAATCCAGTTGGTCATGAAAAATCAACTAAGGAAAAGGTCGGCAAGACTTTCCTAACCTCTTGTCGACTAGTGGCTTGGCTATGTCTGCTAAGGATCAAAAGGGGGCATTGGAACTGCACAATTTTGATGATATTACATATTGTCCATACTCGCAACATTTCTAGAAAAGTCCCACCATGAGAATATTTTTCCCATATCTGGCCTTGTTGCACTATAGATTCCATCAAGTCTGGATACTCCACATTACAGGTCATATCGCCATGAGATCATCAAAGTCTCCCCAACTTATAATGCATTTTTCTAAATATGCGTCTCTGTTGCCTATCAACAAGACCCCAGGGATGTCACAGTGATTGGAGTTCACCTGCAGTTGCCTATCGACAACACATCATTCAGAGTCCCGACGACCAGGAGTTTCCTATCGGCATAAGTTTGTCTTCGAGGAAGGGTCTCGGTGAGATCTTAATGTCTCACCGACTGGCAGTGAGGGCATACACTATCGGCAAAATATTTTCTCTTCGTCAGGAAGTCTTGGTGAATTCATAAAGTCTCACCGACTAGGAAAAAAAAAGTGGCATCGGCAGGAGTCATCTTCTTCGGCATATGGTCTCGGAAAATTCATAAAGTCACACCGACATGCCACAAAGGGATTTTATCAGTAATCTTTGGTGAGAGAATTAGTAAGTCTCGGCGACCAAAGAGTGAACATGTAGACGCTTTTTCCGAGACATGAGGTTTCTATACGACATCTCCCCGACAAAGGAAAGTTACAACGATACATGTGGAACAAGGAAAACATGTCGATGTGACTACAGCGAGGTCTTGGTGACAACGTGGGTCAGAAAAAGTTGAAAGTTTCGCCGAAGGGTTCTCCTTTTTCCATAAGGTCTAAGCAAAGGAGGAAAGTTTCACTGAAACAAAAAAGTTCAGAGAGAACAAGAAGAAATCGGTAAGACTCTAAGCAAATGAAGTGCCTTCGTTGTGATGTCTTACTGACGCAAAAAGTCTTGCCGATCAAACAAGCCCTCCTCAAACTCAAATAAACTCTCATCGAGACAAAGAGAATTCGGTGGAGGGTCTCAGCAAAACAATAAGCTCTCGGTGACATGGCATACTACTGGCATAATCTCTTGTCGATTCAACATCGTTTGGCTGAAATGAAACAAAGTTGCCGGAGGACAGGACCTTAGTGTGAGGTCTCAGCAAAGGGGGAAAGTTTCACCGAAACAAAGGAAGCTCGGCGAGAGTGAAAGAAATCAGCGAAGGGTCCTGCCGATACGATATAGTCTCGATGACATGCAAGGGAGTTGCCATAAGTCTTGCCGACAAAGGTTCCCCGAGGGTTTTCGAGGAAGATTTAGACTCTCGCCAAGAAGTCTCGGGGACTATGAAAGTCACACCGAAGCAGGAGGAGCCCGAGCCCGGAGGATAAGGAGGATATCAAGGAGACTCCAAAAGAAAACAAAAACTTTTCCATGTGGTCTCAGCGAAGGAGGGAGGTCACGCTGACGGGATGTCCCTTCGGGGAGAGGAAAGGTATGCACTAAGAGGTCTAGCCGACATTCAGGAGTCTAACCGATAACAAGAATGGGCTCGATAAGAGAAAAGAAATTTGGGGTAATGTTTCCTCGACTCTGATAAGTCTAGAACAGAAAGGAAGCCGAGGAGAAGAAGTCGTGACTCATAGGGATAGTTGTAGTGACCACCGGCAGAGGTTGATTAGAGTTAATAGTAAAGTGCCTTGGAGCATTCAAGGTGATCTTGGCAGAGTTCAAGGTGGACACAAAGACAAAGAATAAATGCTACAGCTTCAAAAAAGATCAAGAGGCTTCTCCTGAGCTCAAGCCATCACTGACCTAGACAATAAGGCTCCATTTTGAATGCAGTTTTGACTTTCCTCAGAAAAATCTGAGGGCCGACTCTCCTATAGTCTGCAGATATTTTGTAAACCCTAGTGCAGGGGACAACACATTCCTATTGGTACATTCTGTATATAAGGCATTCTTGCCTCTTTGTAAAGGCTAGAAATTTTATTGTTAGCACTTCTAGATTAGAACTTCTAGGTTTAGTAAACTTTTAGACTAAGAACTGTTTAAGAATTAGAATTTTTAGGAGTTAGTCAGTTAATAGAAGGAGATAGAGTTGCATCTTGATTCTTAGTAATAAGATCTTCTTTTTGTCTTCTTGGTTAGTAGTAAGGTTTTAGTACAGACTATAATGTATTTTCTAAGTTCTCTTAGTGTAGTTGGAAACAATATGGAGCCGTAGATTCTCTGTACACTGGTGATTGTGCCAGCTTTGTAAGTATTGCTTATCTATTTTATCGATAGTAGAAGCAATCAGAGTTTAATCTACTTCATGTTGTGTTCCTAAATGATATTTGTCTTAATTGATCATTTGATTTGTGAACTTTCCAAGGAATGAAATGTTATTTGTGTTTTATTTAAATGGTAGCTAAAAAAAAAATCTGTTATGCAAATTAGCACTGTGAATGAAAGAGGCTGTGTGTCAATCATAAGTTTACTTTGTTTTGCATTTTTGGTTTACAAATTCCTTGAAGTTAACAAGTATAGTTAAGGTTGGATGAACTATTGTTCTTTTCTGTTTCAAAACTCTGACTTATCTTTTTATATTTCTTTAAAAACCCCTGTTAGAGTAGGTTTTATTTCATGCTTGATCTTAGAAAAATCCAGAAGCTCAACACCAACAGGCCCGTTAAATATTACTGTTGCATTGACCACTGAGTAATATCAACACAGTTGAGATCCAACTACAAAGACCTTGGGAGCTAAGGCATCCATGTGTTTCCTTTCTCTTTCAGGAGAAGCAAAATAACAATATTCTTCTTGCATTGTTGTGGTGCCAAAATTGCCATCAACAGGAACTAGTGCTAGAAGGAGGTCTAGAAGGGAAAGCTGGATAAAGCTAGGTTTTCATCCCCAGAGAAGTCCCACAGAGTTCTTCGATCAACTGAAAATCGACCACCTTTGATAAAACTCAAGACCCCAATAAGACATAAGAGTCATAAGACTGGGGAAACCATCATACCTCCTTTATCAGCTCTGCTCACTCCACTAGGATTTTCACCAATACCCCAGTGGATACCTATCAACCCACCATCACGTCCATCTCAATTGTCATTACAGTTGGTTCAACCCATACAATAGTTGGCTCAACCACCACCACCGCCACCAATGGCATTCTTTTAGAATAATCCCTCTCTATTGGGGACTATTCTTGGAGGTTTTCATGACCTGCCTAAGAACCCTAAGAAATTTTGTCCTAAGTACATTCATGGCGATTCAAGGAGTGCTGAAGAGCACATACAAGCTTTTAAGGATGCTTGTACTAGAGCTCAAATAGCCCACCAGGATGTAGTCTATAGGTTGTTTCCTTATTCCTTAGGGGATATGGCCTACAATTGGTACCTTAATCTCCCTCAAGGTTCTATTCTGACCTGGACACACCTAAAAAATAATTTTATTAATCAGTTCAGAATCTATGTGGATCCAGCTCTTTTATATCGCCAATTCGCTACCATCAGAGAGGAACCAGGTGAACCTTTGCCTTTATTCAATACTAGGTTCCAACGAATGTATATAAGATTGCAAGATCCCTATTTAGTCATTGAGGATAGTGCCATTCAAGCTTACTTTAGGGTTATAGACCCCTTGCTTGGTTTGTTCTTGCAAAGGACCTATCAACCAGCTGAAATTGATTCTCTATCCAAAGTCTATCACCTAGCTATCAAGCTGCAACAACAATTCAGTTTTCAACAAGGAGGCCTAAGAAGAGGTTTCCCTTCAATAGGCTATAAGATGTCTAGCCCAACTCCTCTATTTAACACTGTCCTAGGAATGCCTCCTTCACATTATGGGCCTATGTCTGAATTGCAGACCCAACCACTAGTTCCATTCTTTGCTACTGCAACTCCTGATCTCTTTCAACAACCACAGGTTCCTCAAAGTTCCCATGGTCATCCTAAGAAAATTGGAACATCAAATACTGGTGGTCAGCCACCTATTGCTAAGAGTGTGGAAAGTGAGAAGACATTTTCTCTTACGAATGAGGTAGAGACCCTGAAGAAAATGCTATCTCAAGTTACAAACGACATGGCTCAACTTCGGTTGAACCCTTCCCAAAACCAAGGGAACTACCCCAATCAAAATAGCAGCAACCAGGGTACTTATCAAAATAACAACAATTACAACAAAAGGGGTTACCAAGGCCAAAACTCCTCTAATTAGGGTTATCAGAATCAGAATAGAGGGTACAACTAGAGAAAAAATAACAACAGACAATGGAACACAGAGCCCAATAATGGGGGAGTTCCTCATAACTATCAAACAAATGAGGAGAGATCACATGCTGCAAATGTAGTTGACCTGAATTTCATGACTAATTGGTGTAGGCTACATAATATGACAACCCATTCTGAGGTAAATTGCCCTCAGATGGAGAAAGTTGTCAAGATGGCACACAAAGATGCCCAAACTTTCTAGGGGAATTCCAACAAAGGAGGTGACTTAATGGATATTGTAATGACTTACGAGCTCTTTGAGGAGGAGCCTTCATTCCCAAGGCAAGAAGAAAATGAACCAAAGGAAGATTCATATGATGCCCAAGCCTTTCAGTCAAAAGGAGGACAATTTCTAATAAATCAAGGTAAGGGGCCATTCACTACATCAACACCCCCTAATCACATGGTGCCTCCAAATCAAAGTGCTGATAATAATCCTCCTCCACCAAAAGGCCCGCCTGAACTCCATAATAAGGGTAACTCCTCTGTAATTTTCAAAAGTAATTCAAGTTATAACACAGAATTTGATGTTGTTTCTAAGATGCAGAGACAAAAAACTTCTTTCCCATTCTTTGACATCTTGAAGTGGTGCCCTGCTCAAAGGGAGATAGTGTTGAAGGCTCTAGAACAAGCTGATAAGTCAAAAGGAAAGAGCAAGGTGGCACCTACTAGGGACATGAATGTAGCCTTATACAGAAACAAGGTAGGTACTCCACCTTTCATTTTGAGTTTAAAATTTTTTGGCAAGAACCTACATAACTGTTTATTGGACTCGAGGGCTTCAGGAAATGTCATGCCATTTTCCATATGCAAGAAGTTAGGATTAAACCCCATTCAAACCAATAAGAAGGTCATTCAACTTGACAAAATAGAGGTTAATGTGGTAGGGGAATTAAGAAATATACACGTTCAAGTAGGATTAGATCCTAGGATCCTAACCAACATAGATATTCAAGTGGCAGATATTTCTGAGACCTATGGTATGCTGCTAGGCCGAAATTTGATGAAAAATTTAGGGGGATATCTTGCCCTTGAATTTTCACATATGTGGCTATTATGGAAAGGGATTCCTAATTAGATTAGGATTGAAAGTGAGCCTCGCCTCAAGCATATCATCACTGAGTATGATTGTCTTAATGAGGTGGCTTACTTTGAGACTGAGATGGGGGTTTATAAAAGAGAAGAAATTCTAACCTTCCCGGTTCCCCATTCTAAAGACATGTCAATGCAGAAACTCCCTGACTCCATGATTAATGAAAATCAACAGGCCTTGATTAAAAAGCTGCAACAAGACCAATTAGTCTGAGGGGAAAATATAGATCTGCAAAGTCTGCTACTCCCTAATTGGTGCAGGGTACATTACCAAAGCCACTCTGAACTGACCTGCCAACCTTGCAGGGACATTTTAAATCATGATTCCCAAGCTAAGGAAGCTGGCACAAGTTGCCCTGAGACCATTGCAGACTGCCTCTTATTTGAGGCCAAGGAAGCAACCATGTTAACCAAGGATACAATACTTTCAAAAGAAATCCCTTCTCAAATCAAACCTACTCTAGACACATTCCCAAATAAGTATACTGATGAGGAATAGCCACAAGGTTTGTTTAATACCCCTTCACCTATAAATGTACCAAAGCCTAAAAGGTTAATCAAAGACACAAGCGGTTGTCAGAAGGATAGCCACAGGTCAGATGATATAACTAGGTAGGGATTGGGAATCACTCCTGAGGAGCCTACTGAACACCCATTCCTTGTATTTAATCCAAAAGATCAAGTAACCCCACCCTTGGCTCATTCTATCCAACTGCACACCAGGACCTCAAAAGGACCAACCCCAGTACATGATCAGCTATGGACCCTTACATTTGATGGATCCAAATCTAAGACAAGTAGTGGTGTTAGAATTGTACTAACCAACCCTCAAGGGAAAACCTTCTTTGCTTCTTATAGGTTGTAATTTGGATGTACAAACAACGTGGTAGAATATGAAGCTCTGGCACGGGGACTGATGTTTGCACATAAGAAGAAGGTCACTGCCTTGATGGTCAAGGGAGATTAAGAAATAGCTATCAGGAAAGTGCGCAACCAATACACATGTCACAACAAGAGGCTGGCAGCATATAGGAACAACGTATGGAACCTGATTGAAGACTTTGATGCTTTTGGGATTAGCTTAATCCCTAGAGAAGAAAATCAAGTAGCTGATTCATTGGCTATTGCTACAAGCACCTTGGAACCTATGCAAGACTCCAAATTCAAGAGATTCTCAGTGGAACTGATGTCCACCCCAGCTGTTCCTAACAATATCAAGAATTTCCAAGTCTTTGATGATGATTGACATATTCTGGCCTTCTTAGCAAGCTCAGATGTTTTTGAGGGGAAAATTATTGATGAGTCCAACAGAGATCAAGGGGATTGGAGCCCTGACAATTGTGATGCAGAAGGGGTCCTCAATTTGAGAAGTAATAGTATTCCCAAGGGAATGGTGGCCTTGGAGAGAATTTTTGACTCAGATCCAACAACTCAAGAGAAAATATCAGCTAAAGAAAAGGGAGGAGAATATGAAACAACTAACTTGGCCGATGCTGGCCCTGAAAGGAATGTTTATATAGGGAAGGCCTGCCCTGAAGCAATTAGAGAAGGCATACTGAGGGTGCTTAAAAAGGATATTGTTGTGATTTCCTGGGGGTATGAAGACCTCCAGACATTTGATGCTTCTGTTATGACTCACACTATCCCCTTGAAACTTGAGGCTAAGCCTTTCTGACAGAAGCAACATCTTGTCAACGCCCTGATTGAGCCATTGATCTATAAAGAAGTACATAAATTGCTGTCTGCAAGGATAATATTTCTTGTGTGCCATTCAACATGGGTAGCCAATTTAGTTCTAGTCCATAAGAAGAATGGGGAGATCAGACTATGCGTGGACTTTAGAAATCTGAATAGAGCTTCAAAAAGGGATAACTACCCACTCCCTTCCCTGCATGATGTCATTCTTGGATGCTTACTCTGGATACAATTAGGTAATGGTTGACTTTGAGGATAGGATGAAGACAACCTTCACTATAAAGTGGGGGACGTTTGCATACAGAAGGATGCCATTCACTCTGATAAATGCTGGAGCAACTTTCTAGCGTTCCATGGACATAGCGTTCAAGGACCTAATCGGTAAGTGCATCATTGTCTATATGGATGACTTGACAGTGTTCTCCAAGGACCGACTGAATCATGCTACGGACTTAGCCAAAGTTCTCAAGAGATGCATCCAATATGGAATCTCCCTAAATCCCAACAAATGCATGTTCAGAATTTCTAAAGGGAAGCTGTTAGGGCACACAATTTCTGAAAGAGGGATTTCAATCAACCCAGATTGAGTCAAATCCATTTTGAAGATCACCCAGCCAGGAAGCAAGAAAGAAATGAGGTCTTTCTTTAGGAAGATCAATTTCATGAGAAAATTCATTATAGGATTTGCTGAAATCGTGAAGCCACTCGATGAGATGATGAAAAAAGACACCAAGATAGGGTGGACTAAGGAAGCAAAGGAAACACTCTCACAAGTCAAGCGATCCATCTTAGAAGCACCCATGCTCACCAGCCCAGACTATCTCAAACCTTTTACATCTACTCTTTTGCTTCGAAACACTCGTGCACAGTAGTGTTAACTAAATGAAGAGCAGAGGCAGAGGAGAGACCGATTGTGTTCATGAGCTCTCTGTTCAAAAATGTGGAAATCAAATACCCACCTCTTGAGAAGCAAGCCTTCACGCTAGTTCGAGCTATCAAGAAGTTCTGACATTACATTCTTCGAAGCCAAATCATTGTTGTAGTTCCTGATGCAGGTGTGAAGTCCCTACTCATGCAAAGTGAGCTGGGAGAAAGGAGAGGCAAATGGATGGCCATCCTGCAAGAATTCGATCTGGAGATACACCCTATGAAGCTAGTTAGGGGCATAGGCTTGTCTCAGTCCATGGCGAATGCTGGCGACAACATCATATGTCAGCAATACATGACCCAGTCTTTCTTTGACAACCCTTGGTATGATGATACCATTTGCTTTATGCTCAACAATCGACCCTTGGTATGATGATACCATTTGCTTTATGCTCAACAATCGATGTCCTGAAGGAATGAATTCCACTCAAAGGAGAGCCCTAAGACTGAAGAGTTCTCATTACATGCTCAAGGGAGGGTTGCTATACAGGAGGAATTTCAAAGGAGTCTACTTGAGATGCCTTGATCATCAAGAGGCTCAACATGTGATCTTTGAGTTCCATGGGAAACATGGCACAGGTCATGGGTCTGCAGATTCTTTGGCACACCAGATCCTCAGATCTAGTTATTATTGGCCCTGTGTATTCAAAGATGCCCATTAGCATGTGAGGACATGTCACGTTTGTCAGATTTCTGCACCAAGGGAATGCCATGCAGCTATGCCTTTATAGCCTATCTATGAGGTAAGGCCATTTTCCCAGTGGGCACTAGATTTCATTGGGGTGATTAACCCGAATTCCTCTGTAGGGCACAAGTTTATCTTGACTACTACTGACTACTACACGAGGTGGACAGAGGCTATACCTTGCAAGAACAACATCACAGAGGTAGTGATCAAGTTCCTCACCGAGTGCATCATTACAAGGTTTGGGGTACCCTTCACTCTGGTATGTGACAACAACTCTGCCTTTTCTTCTACTGAATTTATTTCCTGGGCATATGACCACAAGATTGTCTTGAAATAGTCTTCAAATTATTATCCATAGGGCAATGGAGTTACAGAGTCAACCAATAAGAATCTCTAAGGGGTCATTAAGAAATTGTTAGAGCATAACCCTAGAGACTGGCATATCCAGCTTAGATTCGTATTATGGGCAAATAGGAATAGGATTAAGGCTACATTAAACACCTCACCATTCAAGCTGGTATATGGCCAAGAGCTTGTCTTTCCTATCCATTTGCAAATACCTATCCTTGAGTTCATGCAAAAATTCTACTCCAATGACAATAGGATAGAGGTTAGGTTAGCTGCTTTGTTGAAATTAGAAGAGTAGAGAGATGTGGCCTTACAACAATTATTTAGGCATCAAGTTGTTGTCAAACAATGGTTTGACAAAAGAGCTAAGATAAAGGCTTTTAGGATATCAGACCTAGTGTTGCTATGGGATAAGGCTGGTGAAAAGAATGGAAATCACCAAAAGTTTGACAAACTCTGGTTAGGCCCTTATCAAATTGTTGAGATCCTAGGGGAAAATGCTTTTAGACCGAGTAGCCTAACTGGAGAACCTGTTCCTTTGCCTGTTAATGGGCAGTTCCTTAAGCACTATTTTGAATCTTGAGGCTTTTTAATTTATGTGTTGTATATAAGTAATTCGTTGTTCTTTATGTAAATAATTTATTTTGTCTCCTGTTTGTAAATAATTTATATTTTTGTAAATACTTTCTGTCTCTTTTCTTGTAAATAGTTTGCTGCTTCTTTTGTTTGTTCTTTCCTTTTGTTCTTTGTGTTTCCTTTGTTGTTTGGTCTTTGTTTTGTTTTGTTCTTTGGGGTTGATCTATCCTTTCCACCTGAAATTGTGGGATGTTATCTGAAGCATACTTTGGTCATTAGGAGAGAAGTGGTTTAGATATTTTCACGTTTTCTGATCGGGTGATTTTATCCTCAATTCATTGTTTCATGCTTGTTGTCAATAAAAGTTGTGGAAATTTTTGAAAACAAGGTGCCAAGTAAGAAATTATTCATCAGCTCCCCTGAATCTATCACAAATCATTAAAATCATCTCCTCTTCTAGTAGTGTATTTGTCTTAGGATGACAGTATTGTAAGATTTGAGTGAAAAATCCAACTTCCAAGTGTTGTTATGAGGTCCATTGTAGTTTTCAACCCAGATCAGATATTAAACATCTAACATATTGAAAAGAAAAAGAGAATTGAATGAAATATCTGAAACTTCAAAAGAAAAAAGAAAAGAATTATCAAAAGAAAAAGATGATTCAATATGAATGGGTGATTCCAGTATCTCTACTGGGGCTATGGATGCCTGAATGGCAGTAGAGCAATGCTGTGAGAGAATTAGAGGTATCTTCATCAGGGCTATGGACACCTAACTGGAAGCAAAACAATGCCCATGATTTCATTGCATGAAGGAAATCAACTCATGTAGTTCAAATCTTGCACATTATTATTCAAAAGATGAAACTTTATGAAGGAATGATGCACAATCAAGCGCACACACTGATTTAGGGGGTAGCCATTGATTGACTTACTTTTGAGATTCTAGCTCTACCTTGTTTTTTTTTAACTGACCCAACTGGAGTTGTGATGTTCATGAACCAGGAGTTCTGGGTAGTTGAATCCTTCAGATTCATGAAAATGGTTAAACCATTTTCCTAGCTGAGTCGCCATTTGTTATGCCTTGCATAACCACCCCATTTTGTCTTTTCCCTTGGGCCTTTGGTTTTTTGCCTTAGTCATTTTATTTTTTTTGAGTTCTGTCAGAGGTGGAACCGAAACCAATACCAGACTTGGAAATTCCTTCCAGGTTCTATTCTTGTTCTGTTCCTAGTTCTGCTTCTGACTGTTCTTTATCTCTGTTCTTTGTTCTTTTGCGGAGTCGGGTCCCGGTCCGATTTGGGGTGTTAAACTTGCTTCGGGTCCCATCCTAGTTCTGACCCTGCCTTTTCTCTCTCTTCGTTGGTCTTTGTTGGTTTTTATCTCCTGTGCCTTGGGTGTTTTCGGCCTTGCACTTCTTTCTCTTTTTGTTTTCAGTGGACTCGGAACCAGAAGGGAATCGAACCTTGAAACTTGAAAAAGTTTCTGGTTTGGGTTCCATTCTTATCCCAATTCTGTGTGTTTCTTTCTTTTGTTTTCCTTTTCTTCTTTTGTTTCATCGTGGGGCTTTCCCTCCTTTTTCTCTTTCTTTTCCTTCTCCTTTCTTTCTCTTTTCAGATGACGTTGGAGGCAGGCCCAAAACGGAATCCAAACCCGAAACTTGAAAAAGTTTCTAGTTCGGGTTTGGTTCCTGTCCCAATTCCGCTTTATCCATTTTGTCTCTCATCCCCATCCCAACTTATTTCTGCCTCTGCCAGCTTTAAGGAGGGCAGTGTGTTTTCGGTTCAAGTTTGGTTCTGCCTCAGTTGGAATTCGGGTTTTCTCCCGAGTTCAGGATTTTCCACCCCATCTGGATTTTCCTGAATCTCGCTCGAACTTCAACTAAGTGTTGTAGGTTTGGGGATTTTCAGTCTTCATGAAAATCTGTTGTTCCCTGTTTGTTTCGGGTTTGCTGGGATGTCTTCTCCTTCGTGGAATTCCATCCCATGTGGATTTCCCTAGAATCTGGTGGAATGTGAAGAAGTATGGAGTAGTAAGGCTAGTTAATAAATGATGATGCATTTTATGAATAATTGATGCTATTTTAAGATCTTACATGTTGTTCCTTGATTGATAATGATCAAATTAAGTTTCTAATGGGTGTTTTCATGCTTATTCAGCTGGAATTCGCCTGGCTCGGAATTCTCTGAAATTCCTCCCTAGCTTGGATTCCGTGGGTTGGCCTAAAACCCAAACTATTTGTATAATCATTTTGTTTGAAGGTTTAACGGTACCCTACTAATAGGATTCATTTTAATGATGATTTTGATTAATTAACTTATGTTTGTGTGATCTTTATTATGGTTTTCTTTGATTGAATGCAGGACTAAATCACATACAGGATGATATTTGTCAAGGGAGCTCAGTTGGGGTGCATTCTTCAATCCAGTTGGTCATGAAAAATCAACTAAGGCAAAGGTTGGCAAGACTTTCCTAACCTCTTGCCGACTGGTGGCTTGGCTTTGTTTGCTAAGGATCAAAAGGGGGCTTTGGAACTACACAATTTTGATGATATTCCATATTGTCCATACTCACAAAGTTTCCAGAAAAGTCCCACCATGAGCATATTTTTCCCATATCTAGTCCTGTTGCACTATAGATTCCATCAAGTTTGGATACTCCACATTACAGATCATATTGCCATGAGATCATCAAAGTCTCCCCAACTTGTAATGCATTTTGCTAAGTATGCATCTCTGTTGCCTATCGGCAAGACCTCAGGGATGTCACGACGAAAGTTCACCTGCAGTTGCCTATCGGCAACACATCATTTAGAGTCCTGGCGACCAGGAGTTTCCTATCGGCATAAGTTTGTCTTCGGGGAAGGGTCTCGATGAGATCTTAATGTCTCACCGACTGGCGGTGAGGGAATACACTATTGGAAAAATGTTTTCTCTTCGTCAAGAAGTCTTGGTGAATTCATAAAGTCTCACCGACTAGCAAAAAAAATGACATCAGTGGGAGTCATCTTCTTTGGAATATGGTCTCCGCGAATTCATAAAGTCACATCGACATGCCACAAAGGGATTTTATCAGTAATCTTCGATGAGAGAATTAGTAAGTCTCAGCGACCAAAGAGTGAACATGTGGAGGCTTTAGCTGAGACATGAGGTTTCTATACGACATCTCCTCGAAAAAGGAAGGTTATAGTGATACATGTGGAACAAGGAAAACATGTCGATGTGACTACAACGAGGTCTTGGCAACAACGTGGGTTAGAAAAATTTGAAAGTTTCGTTGAAGGGTTCTCCTTTCGCCATAAGGTCTCAGTGAAGGAGGAAAGTTTCACCGAAACAAAAGAGTTCAGAGAGAACGAGAAGAAATCGGTAAGACTCTAAGTGAATGAAGTTCCTTTGCTGTGATGTCTTACCGACGTGAAAAGTCTTGCCGATCAGACAAGCCCTCCTTGAACTCAAATAAACTTTGGCCGAGATAAAGAGACTTCGGTGGAGGGTCTCAGCAAAACAATAAGCTCTTGGCAAGACAACATACTACCGAAATAATCTCTTGCCGATTCAACAGTGTCTGGCCGAAATGAAACAAAGTCGCCGGAGGACAGGACCTCGATGTGAGGTCTTAGTGAAGGGGGAAAGTTTCACCAAAACAAAGGAAGCTCGGCGAGAGTGAAAGAAATCAACGAAAGGTCCCGCCGATATGATAGAGTCTCGACGACATGCAAGGCAGTCGCCATAAGTCTTGCCGACAAAGGTTCCCCGAGGGTTTTCGGGGAAGATTTAGACTCTTGCCGGGAAGTCTCGGTGACTATGAAAGTCACACTGAAGCAGGAGGAGCCTGAGCTCAGAGGATAAGGAAGATATCAGGGAGACTCCAAAAGAAAAAAAAAGCTTTGCCATGTGTTCTCAACGAAGGAAGGAGGTCATGCCGACGAGATGTCCCTTCAGGGAGAGGAAAGGTATGCACCAAGAGGTCTCGCCGATAACAAGAATGGGCTCGATAAGAGAAGAGAAATTTGGGGTAATGTCTCCTCGACTCTAATAAGTCCATAATAGAAAGGAAGTTGAGGAGAAGAAGAAGCTGTGACTCATAGGGACAGTTGTAGTGACCACCAACGAAGGTTGATCAGAGTTAATAGTAAAGTGCCCTGGAGCATTCAAGGCGACCCTCATGGAGTTTAAGGTGGACAGGAAGACAAAGAATAAATGTTGTAGCTGCAAAAAAGATCAAGAGGCTTCTCCTGAGCTCAAGCCATCACCAACCCAGACAGCAAGGCTTCGCTTTGAATGCAGTTTTGACTTTCCTCAGAAAGATCTAAGGGCCGACTCTCCTACAGTTTGGAGATATTTTTTAAACCCTAGTGCAGGGGACAACACATTCCTATTGGTACATTCTATATATAAGGCATTCTTGCCTCTTTGTAAAGGCTAGAACTTTTATTGTTAGCACTTCTAGATTAGAACTTCTAGGTTTAGTAAACTTTTAGACTAAGAACTATTTAAGAATTAGAATTTTTAGGAGTTAGTCAATTAACAGAAGGAGATAGAGTTGCATCTTGATTCTTAGTAATAAGATCTTTTTTTCTTCCTGGTTAGCAGTAAGGTTTTAGTACAGCTGTAATGTATTTTCTAAGTTCTCTTAGTGTAGTTGGAAACAATCTGGAGCCGCAGATTCTCTATACACTGGTGATTGTACTAGCTTTGTAAGTATTGCTTATCTGTTTTATCGACAGTAGAATCAATAAGAGTTTAATCTACTTCATGTTGTGTTCCTGAATGATATTTGTCTTAATTGATCATTTGATTTGTGAACTCTCCAAGGAACGAAATGTTATTTGTGTTTTATTTAAATGGTAGCTAAAAAAAAATCTGTTATGCGAATTAGCACTGTGAATGAAAGAGGCTATGTGTCAATCACAAGTTTACTTCATTCTGCAGTTTTGGTTTACAAATTTCTTTAAGATAACAAGTCTAGTTAAGGTTGGATGAACTATTGTTCTTTTCTGTTTCAAAACTCTGACTTATCTTTTTATATTTCTTTAAAAACCCCTGGTAGAGTAGGTTTTATTTCATGCTTGATCTTAGAACAATCTAGAAGCTCAACACCAACAAGCCCCTTGAATATTACTGTTGCATTGACCACTAAGTAACATTAGCACAGTTGAGACCCAACTACAAAGACCTTGGGAGCTAAGGCATCCGTGTGTTGCCTTTCTCTTTCAGGAGAAGTAGAATAGCAATATTTTGCATGCATTGTTGTGGTGCCAAATTCACCATCAACAGGTAGTTGAATCTCACACTCTTTTCGAATTATATACCTCTCATAACTATTATTTTTTCTTCATCTGAGTAGGTGCAACCATGTGATTTGTCATTTACCAAGTAGGTAGAACTCCTTACTATTTTGAGTAGTTGGAGTTATTACACCTCTTGGATGTATATGCCTCTATTTGTGCTATATAAAACAATCACTTCTCTTCTTTGTTAGTTAAAGAGTAATGTGAGCTTTTCTTATATACTAGAATTGAATTTTTTCTCTTGAGTCCCCTCGTTTCAATGCTCCCTCCATGTCACTATTTTGATATTGGATCTTCTAATCAATTGGAGTATGTTTGTGACATATGACTAACATCATATCCTAGCTATGATTCTCACTTCTTGTAGAATATAATATATACATCAAATATACACACACACATGATCACTAATGACTCATATATGAAAACAAAACATATTTACTTCAAATTCAAGTCATAGGGTATGCTTGGCATTTTATCAAACACTTATCATGTACTACCTCTACATAAAAATATAATTTAACATCTTTTTAACATAAAAAAGAGGCCTATTTAAAGTTAGATAAGAAAATATCAATTGCTAGTCAATATACTCAATAATATATTGTGCTAGTTCTACAATTCTAGCAAGTATTCATACCAATCATAGTACCTAAAACTATACACATAGGTAGATGGTTTTATATATCTATTTGTATATATGAACTAGTAATAATAATTAAAAAAATAGCTATATATGATTTATAAAAATAATCAATTTCATTAATTATTTAGAAATGAAATTATTTGTGAAACATTTATATCAACAAGATATAACATTGGCTGGGTGGAGATGGTTAGTAGGGATAGCACTAGTGAAGTAAAATTAAAAGTAGAGATGATGCTAATATAGTGAACATGGAAGAATGGAAAAAATAAATGGATGGAACATAAAAAGTATACATGAGATGAGAAGTAGGAAAAAATAAGAGGATCATATGGCATACTATAGAGAGGGGTGAATTTATTGGGAGTGAAAAGGGAAGAAAAGGAGGAAGTGGGGGATACATCACTCAAATTAATCAATAAATTTATCATTTTTCTTATACCTTTTAACATTCCCAATCCATATGGGTTATTAATCAACAAGATATGCAGATTTATTAACTAATATAGAGGGATTTGCATCACTAGAAAAAATTGTAAGTCTAGAACAAAGTATTTATAAGTTTAAGCAAATATCTTATTTGCACATTTCTCAATATGATGCTTCTTACCCATCAAGATAAGTAGTAGCTTGTACATTCTCAATCAAACTAGATTTCATTGGAGTCATTGCACCATGTAAGGATTTAGTCAAGGACTTATTCTTAGTAGGTTATGATGAGGGTGATGAGACTTTGACATAGATATAAGAACAAAAACTAAAATGTAATAATGATCAATGTAAGATTCAAGTCTAATGTAAATTTAGAAAAATAAGAATATAGATACACAATTTATTTTGTTAAATCTAAGGGAAAAACCTTGGGCAACGTAAGATCAAGCATAGTAAAAAAAATGAAAAATAAGAACAATTTCTTTAATTTTATGGTAAATAGATTCAAACAATAAATAACATGTGAATTACCATAACTGGGGAGCTAAGACATACACACTTAGTCTACATAAACTTGCTTTTCAATATTGACAAATATGATAGGTTTACTTAGATTGATTTGCAATATAGAGGTATTTTTCTATAATATGTGCTTTGTAATCTAATTCCCTGCACTATTATCATATTTGAAACTATGGTGCTTTGAAAAATTTAGATATGACATATGCTTTGTTTTGGTTCAATATCACACTTACAATTTTGCTCATGAATCTAAAACTTTAATCTTATCCCTACATTTTTAAACTTTTACTATAGATTGAACTCTACACTCCTAATCCATAGAAAATGGTTTGTCTTTGTTATCTATTCTTAGTGGCATCTAGAAGTATCATTAGAGCCTAGTGTGTTAGGCATTGAAGGTGACATGCTTGACTTCTCATTAATTAATCAAATCTTAGAATTGATTTAAGGATTTGAAGAATTTGGAAGACAAGCCAAGCAAAAAAGCATCTATGTTTATGTTATCTTAATGATCTTAGATATTCATGAGATATAATTTAAGTGATAACATAATAATTGAATAGAAGATGATAGATGCCTAAATGAAATAGAATTTGTCCTTTTATACAACACCTTAATGATAAATTCAAAAAAACTGTGTCTTAGCAAGCAATACCTAGTTAAAGGCAAGTTAGCTTGGACTCACAATTGAGTTTGATTATGAAGATTTGAGGCTCAAAATTACCCTTATAAATTTGACTAAGGACAAGGAACAATACAAAGAGAGGTTGAGTCTAGACTATTGAGAAATCATGACCTATAATTTAATAAGGTACAAACTATATAACAACTTTTACACAAAAGAATGTGATTTTAGTACTAGAGTATTATATTTGAGAGAAAGTATGAAAATGATTTTTTTTTTTAAAAGGAAAAAACTACTATAAATATACTTTTCATCCTTACAATCTTAAATTCTTAAGACACCCATCTCCTTTGCGCAACAAATTTAATAGACACCTCAAATATAATATCTTTTAAAGTGAATATATTGAAGATGTTATGCTAATCATAAAATACTCAAGCTTTTACCATTGAACACACTTAAAGAGAGTACAATAACTCTACCTCTCCTCCCTGAAATCTGTTAGGGCAGTACATGACCAGCAAGGTAGATCTTAGGTTTAACCATATGGAGTATGGTGCAGTGACCACATAGGAGATAACATTAAACTTGTGCAAAAGCTAGGGTCCACAGAATTAACTACGAAAACAAAATAGCGAGGGTGGTGAAAGTATGGTTGAATCTATGGCAATAGCTGCTTTCTAATTTCTAAAGCTGCCTTCCAAAGATGCAACATTTTGTGTCTGCATTCGTGTACATCGATCTTTTCGATATTTGGTAGAACAGAATGGCGTTAAGGCAGGCTTATGGCAGAAAGATTTCTTGTCGTGAAATCATAACCCATTTGGATCCAAAATGCATTACATAGAGACGAGATGAAGTCTTTAATGAAATATGGAAGCAGACTGTCTGCACTGCAGCAGGTTCAGTAACAGAAGCTTCACTGACCATTTTGTCTCTCAGTGTATCTCAAGGATTCCATACCGGGTATCTCAAGTGATGGCATCCACAGTTGTCAGAGCTAAAGTTTAGGGTATATGCTGACTGGTGGACATTCCAAATATATGCAGAACCGTTAGGCTTAATGGTGGACCGTTAGTTTCTATTTATATATTGATAAATAGAATAACATTATTATTAATTATGCTAATCATTTTTTATCTGAATTACGAATCGAAACAAAAAAACAATCAACGACAATCAAGATCAGTAAAGAAAAATCAAGAAGAAAACCGATAAAACAAACCACTACACCTCACATAGGGGAGATCGAAACATATGGCAACACACTACAAAATAATAGGATCGCCATTTAGATGGTTTGAATCCAAAATACAATAAAGAACTTTGTTTTGATCTAGCATCATAATGCTTATTGGAATCATGCCCCTTCTTGTTGGGATTTGGAGTGTCACCTGAAAACATAGAGGAAGCACACAAGGAAGGGACTTGCTTATCAACAACAATGTTGACACAAAATTTAGTAAAGAGGAAGCACTTCTTGGATCTAATCACCCCATCAATCACAATGAGATCTCCCAAAGAGTAGGCTATGGCAGTCCACACTTCCTCATCTCAATTCATAGGCTAAAACTAAGGCGGCGTATAACATAAATATAATGCTTAATAATGAAATTTCAATGTGGTATGTGTCAATTCTGGGGCATAAACTTGCAAAAGGTGTTGTGCCTATATGTACAAGGGCTATAGGTAATGAGGTGAGCGTGAATAAATACAACTAGAAAATCAAATCATTCATTTAAAACTACTACATGGATTCTATAAACTGCTACATAAACTTTAAATGATACAGTTACAAGGACTATTTAAACTACTCTATTAAAAAATGCATATAAATAACACACTTTACGTATTAAAATAAATTTGACAATTTGACAAATTATTAATCACACAACAAAACATGAAATAATAGAAAATAACACAAACTAAAGAATATCAAATTAATGTCACCACCATCTTATGGGAGTGAGCCCTCCTCCCAATCCTTGGGGTGGTTGAAATGCTTTGCTACAAACTCAAATCACAATTCACTGCATATATTTATTTATGTTTCTAAAAAGTACATACATATCCCTTCTATGCTACTACACTATTTTTCCACATGATTACATTTGTGCTATTACATCGTTGGTCTCCTTTATTTTCTACACTATGTTCTACTAGTCTCTCCCTATTCTATTGTCATTTCTTATGCTTTATATAAGGAGTGGGGCATACAAAATATTAACACATGGTGTAATAAGTTTCATAGCTCATAGTTTATAACAAAACTAGCCACGAAAATAGGGTGTTTGTTTTGCCCATAGGTACAACATAAAATATAATATGGAAAGTTGTTTATTTTGGTTCATGACCATTCCACAACATAAAATATTAGTTACAATAATATAGAATTATATTTACCTTGTAACCATTATATACAAAATTGATTATAACAAAGTTATTGTTTTTTATAAGGTAAGCAACATTTCCAGGGTGTTGTACCCTTAACACAGAGAGCCCTCAGGGCCAAAAAATAGCAAGTTCAGAAAGGACGTGAACTAGAAAGAGCTTACAAACAGGAGCCATAGGCTTGACAGAATAGGCCAAACATACCACACACAAACTAGTACCAGAACACGAACAACTGACAGACAACATGTCAGAAGAAGTATTGGAACTAGACGATCCCAGAATCTGGGGGGTTAGAACTAACTCCCAAAACTTGAGGCCATGGTTTGGGGAGTCCCTTCTTTTTTTTCTGCACAAATAACAAAGTTATTGTTTGACAAAGTAAACAATGTTAATTATTAACATCCACCTTGATAAATGCAATCCGCATGCTACATGAGCTATAAAAAGTTTTTGTCTCCATTCTCCATCTTTATTGATGTGAAATGTAGGAATTATTTCTCAACATAATGACAATGAATATTAGTAAAAACAATCTAATATTTAATTTTCATATTTTACCTCAAAACTATATCAAATATCCCTTATTTATATTTAATCATATCAAACACAATGGTGGTAAAAATACATGATATAATATGAAAATGGAGCAATAAGGTGGATACTAATGTATATGAAAATAGGTTATAATATGGGATAAAATGGAACGTAAATGCCTCTGATCACCAATAGTCTAATTATCAGCTAAGGAGTTTGACCCACACAAGGACTTTTTCAAAGCCAACTTTGTTTAGATGCAAACCTAGTTCCCATTTTTTGAGGAAGAGGCATGACTTGCCAAGAAATCACGGTCCACCTTTCAGGGTTTGAAAGTAATCTTCTTGAAGAGAGAAAGAGATGAGGAAGAATCCATTCAATAGGACAATAATCTTCAACAAACCTTTCATTTTCCATTTCCTTGTAGCCCACATTTAGCCTAGCCTCCAAAAACTTCCCCATGAGGGCATTTACCAAATTGGAGGCCTATTTTTCAATAACATAGGAATTCTAAGCTACCCTTCCAGTTCAAAAACCAAATGGGAAAAATGAAGAGCAATGATAGGTTTGTTAAACCAAGACTTCAAGGGGAGGGAACCCCTAGCTACTACCCCTTCATCCAGCGTAGAAAGGACCAACAAAAAACCATTCACAATTGAAGGATAGGAAAACTAGGCTACATAAGAGCACCCAACCTCAAACTCACTTGTGTCATCCAAAACAACCTTGGGTGTATCATCTTTGAGAACCAGAATCAACATATGGAAGGCCCTCATTGGTAGTCTGAGACAAGTTTTCAAGACTAATGGCTCTTATACCAATCTACCTCTAATACCATGTGTTGGGAATTTTCTTGATCTCTAATTTGATGGTTTAATATCAAATCTTCACTATCAAGATATAATACCAATATGTAAGATACAAGGCTTAGACAACTACAATATGAAAATATTAAAAAAAATATTGTAAATGTAAAATTAAGCTTTATTAATCTTGGAATTTCCATGAAGAGATTAATAGATCTAAATAAGTAGATAAAAAAATAAAGAAATATCATTATTGCATCACATACCACAAGATTTACATGGAGAAACCCTTGTGACAAGAAACTCTACTAGGAAGAGACACCAAGAATGTATTAACTTTGAAATAAAGATCAAAATATAATCATTCTTCCATTCTCTTATTTTCCTCTAGTTTGGTAGAACCTATGCATTTATGAACAAACTTAACACATCCAACTCTATTATTTTACTACAACCTATTCAACCTATTTATTTTATTCCTCTCCCTTATTCTACATTTAAAAATATCCATGCAACCAATTTATATAGTTATTAAAACACAAAAGAGGAGCCAAAACCATCAAATATGACACCCAAAATTCCTCTTCTCATTTTTAGTGCACCCACCTTTTGATTGCCTCTCCAAATGTGAAAGGTCATGAAAAATTCATCCCAAAAGTCTTTTCTCATTCTCCCAAGTCCCCATCTTGGGGAATATCAAAACAAACATCATATTAAATCAAAAAACTCTTTTTCCTCACTCTACCAAGAGCCCAACCTGGGGAATGCCAAAAGACACAAGTTCAGAAATCAAGATTCATTCACTCTTTCTCAAGTGCTACGCTTGTAGGAAGAACTTTAGTTAATTTATTTTTCTCCACAATTCATCTTAGACACTTTGGATGGACCCCTCCTTCCTCATGAATTTATTACAAATAATAGGTTGGATTAAACATTATAAAATAATTTCTAATAACACCTTAAGCACCTACAGACACTTTCCAAAGATATTGAAAATATGTAAAATGACATAGGATTTACAAAAGTAGATGGCATCTGAATCCTAATAGGGAAGAAAGGGGTGGTTATCCTAAAATAAATATTTACAACTACAATTAATTTGTTTATATCATATGGAAAGATTGAAAATTTCATTAATCTTAATGGCCCTCAAGGACTAAATCATTACAACAAGATCTAGGATGATGGATTTGAGATAGTAAATGAATCCTACATTAACCAATGGTTAGATCCCAAGAGGATTCTATTGTAATTTTTCTAAAAGTGTGTATTCAAATTAAAGGAGACTCTATAGGGAATCATGGAATGTGAGATGTCTTCTCAAATAATGAGATAAATTCTCCTCTTTCCTTACAACATTCACATAGGGGCCTATTGAGCCTATCTCAACTCTAAATGGTTCTAGGTTTATATGTACAAAAATAGTTTATTGTATTTTCCCTAAAATAGGAAACTAGGTTCATAAATGTATATTCCCATCAACAATATAATATAGAAAATAGGCATTATCTATGGTATGATAGAATCCTCCTTGTTAAATAGAGGAAGGGATTTTACAATAGTAGGGGGTAGCTCATCCCAATTTCTAATTATAAGAGCACCACTATTTTCTTATTAAATAAACTATTTATTCCTTAAAAAAGTGGCCATGACTAGCAATGGTGGAACAAGAGGGTCAAGAGGGGTCGAACCTTGAGAAGGTGGTTCTCTAGGATCTCTCCTACCTAGGAATAGCTCTCTTTCCTAAGACTTGGTAAGGATTTGTCTCATGCAATGGAACATGATATATAAGCGTTTCACTATGTGAATGATAATAAAGCTATTTTGGTGAAGGGATTCAAAAATAATAAAGTTATTTTGATTCAAAACCACCTAGAAAAAACTCTCTTCCATGAGACTTGGTAAGGATTTGTCTCTTGCAATGGAACTATTATCACAAGGATAGCACCCTTAGCTAAGTGTAAACTAAACTATCTTGTGAAACATGGGATCATCTTCAAGTTGTGGGTTGCCTATAGTGAAGATGAACCTCCAAAGAGGGTTGGTTCCCTTGATGGATCTCCTAAAATCTTGTTGATTTGATAGGAAAAAGGATAGAATTAATAACTGAAACTTAGATAAACTGAACCTAGGAGGTTATGCACCAATGCTTAAATGACTTGAACCTACTTTTCTAACTCACGATTTCTCTCAAAAACTGCTCTATTCTATGCACTACTCAATTTTTGACAAACTCATACAAAAGTGTTTCAAAGGAAGGTTACATTTTAGGTTTTGTTGAAGGAAAACTATGTTTTCACAACTACAAGTTCTAAAAAATAGCTCACACATCCTATGAACTATATGGGTTTTTCTTATTCTGTAAAGAAATTTATTGCAATGAGACATAATTCAAGGATTTTAGTTCATAATCACAAAAATAAGATTAAATCATCCATAAATACATTCAACACAAGAAATTTGAGAAGGAAAAATGTTGCTTTTTTTATTGATAAAAAGGAGTTTTCTTGTACAAATCTTTGAAAAAATACTATAATAGAACTTGCTGCTCTATATTGAAACTATCTCTCAAATTGAGTTACCATATTTTTCTTTTGCATAGCAAAAAGAAAGCATAAAAAGAACCGAATCTAAAAGAGTTGAAAACCTTCTCTTATAGAAAACTCCTCCAAATAACTAAAGTTGAACCTCGTGGAAGATGTTGAGCTTGCATGATGAGTTGAACTCCCCCTAAAGTGGAGCAAAACATGCAACGTCTAGTGAAGAAAAGTTGACTTGAACTGTTGGCCTATTGACCTTTGCATGCTCCTTAAAGTGTGTTCCAAATGAACTTGAACTCGTCCTCTAAAAAACATGAAATTGATTGGAATTGATGTCTTCAATCAATTTGCATGAAGTACCTTCAACTTGTTGGGCGTACAAGGAAAAAAATACTCTATTTTAGGACTCCAAACTACCTCAAATTGCATGATTTTAGCCTCAAACTCCTCTCAAATCTAGTTGTAACCATGTGGGATTCTTAAATAGGCCTAAACTGCCTGTAAGTGCACCAAAACTGAGCATGAATAAGTCACTTAACTAGTAATCATCTTGTGAAACTCCTTGCATGATCATAGGTATGTGAGTTGTCTTAAGATAATTAGGTCTTAACGACTAGCATAATGATAGGGCATGTTTTTTGAATCACCATTTGATATCTATTTGATACCATTGTTTAATCCTCATAATCTTTCATTATCCATGTTGTCTGTAGGTATGTATTTTTGTGTGAATCCTTCAACTAATACATGACAAATAAAGATATAGGATTATCCCTTTGATTTGACTATGGTATATGCATAGTGACTATCATCTTCAAGATTTTGAGTCTTCCTTTGGCAAAAAAGGTTTTCATGCTTGTTGTAGTGAAAAAATATTCTATGGACTATCCTTTCAATTCTCTATTTTAGTTATTTTTATCATTGCCTTTGGGATTCATGGTAGGTTTGCTAGTGACTATACTATTGACACGAACTACACCTTTGTAAATTAGCTCTTGAATCATGCCTTTACAGGGCTGCCAACTTTGCATATGGACTATCATCTAGGTCTGACCTATAGTCATTTAGAATTCATTATCAACATGGCATTATAAATTATTTTTACAACTCTAAGGAGGCACTACCTACCATTGGACTCTAAACCAAATGGGAAAATGGTGTGACAAGTTGGCATCTAGCAATGACTCTACTAAGAGTGAAAAGGTACTAGAAAAGGAGAAAAAATATTGTATAGAAATCATTATATGATCAATATGTTTAAACACTTTGTTACAAATACCTTGGAAGTTACTCCACATATTTCAATGGGGCTAGTTGTGGCAGTGACCCAATTTCGGATCAATACACATAATACCAAAACTCTTGCTCATAAGTTGTCTAGTGTGGAGGTAAAATCCCATATTTATCATATGCCAGCTCAACCATATTAAGGTCCCCACACATAACCCAATTGGTGATAGGAAACTATTCTACAATCCATCACCCCAAAGAGATTTCTCAACAACATTATTGGAAGCATAAACATTTATGATTTTAAAAGAATGATTGATAATATTTAAGAGAATCTAAATTACATAATTAGTGGGGTTAGAACTATGGTCAACAACATGTGAAAGCCACATTGGAGGGAGAAATGTGACAATACCTCCATGTTTAGCTATAAATGATTTATAAAAATAATCAATTTCATTAATTATTCAAAAATGAAATTATATGTGAAATATTTACATCAACAAGTTATCAGTTCAAATCATGGACATTTTGTAAAATAATGAAATATAAACTATTGTAAGAATATACATAACATATTGTCATCATATTTAGTACAACATATCTAAACATTGAATTTACACACACTTAACAAGTTATTTAAATATCATTTTTTCCATAATGAGTAACTAAAACTAGGATGTGCACTAAAAAATAATTATTAGAATGATGTGAAGTGAATAGAACCATTCAATAACATAGTATTTAAAATAGTGTGAGAAGAGCTTATCCAATAGCTTATCATCATACACAAAATCCAATCTAGTAGCATTAGAGGACCTCAAAAGTTCCATAGGATCTCCAAGATGCCATGATGAATTTCAAATAATGGAGTTACAAATCCAATTAGAAATGTATAATATAAAATCTCAAGAAGAAAGGGGATTGTTTTTATTTCCATAGATACATAATTTATTTTTCTACTTATATTCCCACATGAAATATAATGGATGAGGTATAGATAGTGTAATTGATGCAAGAAGGAGGTGGAGTCACAACAATAGAGTAGATATAACATTGGTCGAGTGGAGATGGTTAGTAGGGATAACACTAGTGGAATAAAATTAGAAGTAGAGATGATGCTAATATGGTGAACATGGAAGAATGAACAAAATAAATGGATGGAACATAAAAATTATACATGAGATGAGAAGTAGGAAAAATAAGAGGATAATGTGACATACTATGGAGAGGGGTTGAATGAATTGGGATTGAAAAGGGAAGAAAAGGAGGAAGGGGGGATACGTCACTCAAATGAATCAATAAAGTTATCATTTTTCCTATACCTTTTAACATTCCCAATCCATATGTGGCAGACTATCATGGTATTGAATTGGCTAGGGAGAAGGGGATTCTTTGAATATTATTAATTGCCTTAGGAAAATTTCCCCTCCTTCTTGGTCTATTGAAAGATTTATTGTTGATGCTCTCTGTATGTTGAATGATTTTGATGAAGTTTATATTTCCCATGCCTTTCATGAGGCTAATGGGGTCACTAATTTATTGGCGAATCTTGGTGTGGTGTCGGCTAGGTCATGGGAGGCTAATGATAACTTGCCAATGGAGCTTATATCCTTGCTAAATAATGATTGCTTCTATTTTTTTGGAGGGGGTCATTTCTTCAGGTGATCTCAAGGGTTGGCGTGTTAATTATTAACATATGATGCTAATAAGACACTTGATGCTTGTGGAGTTCATTGGAAATTGTGGGAGTATGAGTTGTATGTGTTGGAGGGATCTGGCCATTATTCTTCTTTGTACCTCGAAAGGCAAACCCACACGCTTTTTGGGTGCAATTTTATCTTTGGCCTTTTTGATTATTTACATTTGTGTTATGTGGGGTTTCTTTCTTGTGAACTTGATGCCATTGAAGATGGGAGGTGATAGATGCGGGATAGAGCCCTTCTTGTGTGCTGAGATCAAAGTCAATGCTGATGTGTGGGAGATTTTACAAAAGGGAGGGGTTACTCCATTCATGGAGAGATTGCACGGGTTTGAGTCGAGTCTCTTGTAGGAGTTTGTCGAAGGTTGGCATGATCAGGTGTTGAGTTTGTTTGGTATGGAAATCACTGTAAATGAGGAGTTTATTGTGGAAGTAATGGGGATGTTGACTCAAAGGAGGAAATTCTTCAAAGAAAAATCCATGTCGGGGGTGGCTAGAATGAATTTCCTGAGGGACAAGAAGGAAAAAATGGTTAGACTCTAGTGTGGGGGTTTTGATTGCACCAAAATTAAGCCTATTTGGGGTGAGGTGGCCATGGTGTTGATGCATTAATTTACCTTGGATTGGAGGTACATGGCTCTTTATTGGCACCACTTCGTGCTACTAAATCATTTATGACATGATAAGCTTGTATCGTTCCCTTTCTATCTATTGTTGTCTTTGGAGAATGGGATTGTGGACTTTAGAAAGAATCCTAGATATCCCTTCTTACATGAGGGTTTGATGCTATTGATTGTGGAAAATATAAAAGCTAAACACGAGTCTCATGTTCCTAGTAAGCCTGACAAGTCCAAGAAGAAGGTGAAGATGAGTGGGAAATATCAGATTGAGGAGGTGGAAGATGATGTTGGAACAGAAATTAAGGATGAATCTTCTACATGGTCAGATGGTTACCATACAGACCTAGATTATACCCCATCTACTGGGGGTAAGAAAAACTCTGCCAAAAAGGCTAAACCCTCTTCCTCACGTGTGAAACGTAAAATTTTGGTTTCTTGCAAAGAGGTGGTTTTGGAGGGTAAAGCAAGTAGAAGGAAGACTTCGAAGCAAGGGCCAGTGAGTTCCTATGATTTGGTGGAAAATTTGCAGGAGGGTGTTGGAGTTAATAAGGTTGGTGAGGTGGTGGATTATGTGAATGAGGAGATTTTTTAGAATTGTGGTGGAGATGGGGGGGTCCCAACAGTGGAGAAGGTGAATAATTTTGTTGATTTGGAGGATTTCCCTGCTATGTTAGCTTCTAAAGACAAAGGCAGAGAAAAGGTTGTGCAACTTGATGGATTCCTAGAAGAAGACCCTCCCATGAGCTCCCATCAAGGGAGGGGTTTGTATTAGGGTGTGATGGAATTTACGTAGGCTTTTGGGTTGGTCAAGGAAGGGGTAGATGTCTTTTTTAATCTGCTCATGTAGCTGGTTCAAGAGGTCCAGGACCTCCATGGCAAGTATGACATGATTGCTCGTTGCAACATATCTACTCCAAGAAGCTTAAAAGAGAAGGACTATATATTTAGTATGGTTAGATCACTGAATTCTAACCTTAGCCTTATGGTGGAGGATGTTGCTAATTTCAAGAGAGATCATGGTCCAAGGCTTTCCACTGTGGAAAGGAATTCCTTGCAGATATGTAAAGATCTCAATACTCTAATTAATCTCAGTAAGGAGAAGCTCAAGTCCTTTGCTGAAGGTTTGGTGTTTCTAAATGAAAAAACTAGGGAATGGACTGGTAAATCCATGTTTAATGATCCGGGGAACTAAGATGGGGGTGAGGACGTCGAGATAGGTATGCAACTTGCTGACTTGGGGACTCGGCCAAGTGTCTGTACTCAGAGCAAAAACAAAAAAGAATAAGGTGGTGCCAAGGCAGGATGTTGATGAGATCATGAAAATGCACAATAAGGTGATATCTAAGAATTTGGAAGCAACTAGGATGTTAAAAAAATGTCTCTAGTCATTACTTAGTCTATCTTTTTTGTTTTGCTTGTGGCTTCTCTACTTGCTTTCTACTGATGGTTGGTTGATTGTTGTTTAATCAACCTGGTGTTTTTTGGTGGGGAAACTTAATTTCTTTATCTTCATGTTGCCTTTTCTTTTGTATAGGTTTCAGGGCCCCTTCAAAACATGTCTTATGCTAATCAAAAACATTCCCAATCCATATGGCTTACTAATCAACAAGATATGCAAGTTTATTAACTAATATAGAAGGATTTGCATCACTAGAAAAAATTGTAAGACTAGAAGAAAATATTTATAAATTTAATGGAATATCTTATTTGTCCATTTCTCAATATGATGCTTTTTACCCATCAAGATAAGTAGTATCTTGTACATTCTCAATCAAACAAGATTGTGTTGGAATCATTGTCATGCAACAATTTAGTCTAGGAGTTATTCTTATTAGGATATGATGAGGGTGATGAGACTTTGACATATATATAAGAACAAAAAATATAATATAATATAATGATCAATGTAAGACTCAAGTCTAATGTAAATTTTTAAAAAATAAAAAATATAGATATACAATTTATTTTATCGAATCTAAGGGCAACACCTTGGGCAACATAAGATCAAACATACTCAACAAAATGAAAAATAAAAACAATTTCTTTAATTTTATGGTAAATAGATTCAAACAATAAATAACATGTAAATTACCCTAACTGCGGAGCTAAGACATACACACTTAGTCTACATAAACATGCTTTTTAATATTGACAAAGATGATAGGTGTAGTTAGATTCATTTGCAATATAGAGGTATTTTGCTATAATATGTGCTTTGTAATCTAATTCCATGCACTATTATTATATTTGAAACTATGGTACTTTGAAAAATTTAGATGACCTATGCTCTATTTTGGTTCAATATCACACTTACAATTTTGATCTTCAATCTACAACTTTAATCTTATCCCTACATTTCTAAAGTTTTACTATAGATTAAACTCTACACTCCTAATCTATAGAAAATGATTTATCTTTGTTATCTCATCTTAGTGTCATCTATAAGCATCATTAGAGCCTAGTGTGTTAGGCATTGAAAGTGACTTGCACTCGACTTCTTATGACTTAAACTCTTGGATTTTTATTTTTTTGACAAAAGGCTATTAGCTTGTAGATTATATTGATATAATATTAGATAATTACAAAAGTTCCTTTAGAAGGCTAGAACTATGCAAGCTGGAGATTTACATGGAAATATTTTTATCAACCCAACTGCCAAGCTAAATTACATCCGATTGCCCAAATTTTAAAACCCTAAACAATACAAACTGTCAAAGGAAACCAAAAAACTACTATGCAAAGCTCAATCACCCCTACAAGGACACTGAGAAAAGTTATCTCCTTTCTCTTCCTACACCTAACAAAGAACTTGACCTCTGGGCCGTTCTAATTTGATCTAGTAGATGAGATGCATACACACCATTATTGCTTGGGTTTACCGTGAAATGAGGCAGCTAGTCGTTACACTTTGAATTCTGACTATAAGATAAGAGATAGATAGCTGCTTTCTAATTTCTAAAGCTGCCTTCCAAAGAGGCAACATTTTGTGTCTGCATTCGTATACATAGATCTTTTCGATATTTGCTAGAACAGGATGGCTTTATAGGGAGGTTTATGGCAGAAAGATTTGTTGTCGTGAAATCATAACCCATTTGGATCCAAAATGCGGGCATTACATGGAGACGAGACGAGCTCTTTAATGAAATATGGAAGCAGACTGTGCACTGCAGCAGGTTCACTAACAGAAGTTCCACTGACCATTTTGTCTCTCAGTGTATCTCAACTGATGGCATCCACAGTTGTCAGAGCTAAAATTTAGGGTATATGCTGACTGGTGGACATTCCAAATATATGCAGAACTGTTAGGCTTAATGGTGGACCGTTAGTTTCTATTTATATATTGATAAATAGAATAATATTATTATTAATTATGGCAATCAGAGTTATGAATCAAAATAAAAAATAAGCAATGGCAATCAAGATCAGTAAGGAAAATCAAGAGGCAAAATGATAAAACAAACCACTACACCTCACATAGGGGAGATCAAAACATATGACAACACGCTACAAAAGAATAGGATCACCACTTAAAGGTGGTTTGAATCCAAAACACATCAAAGAACTTTGTTTTGATAAAGCATCACGATGTTTATTGTAATCATGCCCTTTCTTGTTGGGATTTGGAGGGTCACCTGAGAACATAGAGGAAGCACACAAGGAAGGGAGTTGCTTAACAACAACATTGTCACAAAATTTAGTAAAGAGGAAGCACTTCTTGGATCTAATCACCTCATCAATCACAATGAGATCCCCCAAACAGTAGGCTATGGCAGTCCACACTTCCTCATCTTAATTGATAGGCTAAAACTAAGGTCGTATATAACATAAATTTTATCTTTAATAATGGAATTTCAATGAACTATGTGTCAATCTAGGGGCATAAACTTCCAAAAGGTGTTTGGCTATATGTACAAGGACTATAGGTAATAAGGTGAGCATGGATATAAAATACAACTAGAAAAATAAATCATTCATTTAAAACTACTACAGGAATCCTATAAACTGCTACAAAAACTATAAATGATATTGCTACAAGAACTATTTAAACTGTTATATTAAAAAATGCATATAAACAACACACTTTACGTATTAAAAACAATTTGGAAAATTATTGATCACATAACAAAACATGAATTAATAGAAAATAACACACAAACTAAAGAATATCAAATTAAAATCACCATCATTTTATGAGAGTGAGCCCTCCTCCCAATCCATGGGGTGGCTGAAATGCTTTGCTATAAACTCAAATCACAATTCACTGCATATATTTATTTATGTTTCTAAAAAATACATACATATCCCTTCTATGCTACTATACTTTTTTCCATGTGATTACATTTGTCCTATTACATCGTTGGTCTCCTTTACTTTCTACACTATTTTCTACTAGTCACTCCCTATTCTCTCATCATTTTGTATGCCTTATATAAGGCATGAGACATATAAAATATTAACATGGTGTAATAAGTTTCATAGCCCGTAGTTTATAACAAAACTAGCCAAGACAATAGGGTGTTTGTTTTGCTCATAGGTACAACATAAAATACGATATGGAAAGCTGCTTATTTTGGCTCATTACCATTCCACAACATAAAATATTAGTTACAATAATATAGAGTTATATTTTGCTTGTAACCATTATATATAAAATCAACTATAACAAAGAGTTATTGTTTGACAAAGTAAACAATATTAATTATTAGCATCCATGTTGACAAATGCAATCCACGTGCTACATGAGTATAGAAAGTTTATGTCTCCATTCTTCATCTTTGTTGATATGTTGTATAGATTATTTTTTCATCATAATGGCAACAAATATTTTTAAATACGATCTAATATTTAATTTTCATACTTTACCTAAAAAATATATCAAATGTCCCTTATTTATATTTAATCATATGCAACACAACGGTGGTAAAAATATATGATATAATATGAAAATGGAGCAAAAAGGTGGGTATTAATGTATATGAAAATAGGTTATAATATGGGATAAACTAGAATGTAAATGCATCTCATAACAAAGATCTAATCATAAGCTAAGGAGTTTGACCTACACAAGGAATTTCTCAAAGCCAACTTTGTTTAGATGCAAACCTAGTTCCCACTTTTTGAGAAAGAGGCATGAATTGCGAAGAAACCATGGTCTACCCTTCAAGGTTTGAAAATAAGCATTTGAAGGGAGAAGAGATGAGAAGAATCCATTCAATAGGATGTTGGTGTAATTAATATTTAATTACACTTTACACAAGTTTACTTAGGCATTATTTAATTCCTAGGTTATAGGTTCTCATCCTTATCTTGCTGAGCTATCTTTTTCCTCAAGATAAGATTAAGTTTATGCATCTTTTCTTTTATAAAGCAAATCATATCTTGTAATTATTGAACTCCTGAATAATATTATGTTGCACATCTTTTTACAATATCTCTGCTTTTTTTCTTCTCTTCTGTGGAATGTGATTTTCTGGTTTGCATTTCAGATCTTGGTTTCTAACATGGTATCAAAGCCTCGATTTGCAGCCCCTTCTCAACTTTTTGGGAGGAATACATTGCAGAGCTTGTTCGGAGTCCCTCGAGGGTTTCATTCCTTGAGCATCTTTATGGAGCATCTTGAATCAATTTGGGGTTTTTCCTTTGGATTCAGAGCACTGGAAAAAGTCAGAAATGGATTTTATTTCATTCATTTTGGTCACCGTTTGCCAGATCTGCGAGGGTTTCAAGCTCAGTGATTTTTTTGATAAATATGGGGGTCGTCTGATTTTTAGAGCACTTTGGGCCCAAACGGACCTCGCCGTTGGATTCACAGCACCCAAAAACCCCTATTTTGATATAAAATTTGTCCAATTTGGACATAGTCAACTGGAGAGGCAAAAAAAATTCCCAGAGAGGTCGTACGGCCTCCCTAGCTCGCTTCCCGAGGCACATTTTTCGAGAAAAAATAAAAAAAAAGTTATAAAAAATAAAAAATTTGGGGGATTTCTAGCGCCACCTGTTCTAATGGGTTCCGCCACCCGGCGACCACCGGGCAGCCACCAGGGGGCCGCCGGTGGCTCCCCCATGCAGCTCCGCTGGACTGTTCAGCCAGCCCCCGAGGGCTTAAATCACCAACCGACGGTCATTTGGGCAACCAGAGCCCACGCGCCAGCCCCCCCGAGATTCTGGCCCCAGCCTCGATCACATGGGTGACCAAGGGCTACGCCGAAGCTCCCAAGCCACCAGCCCCCTAGTCCACCCAGGCGACTAGGGGCCGAACCTTTTTAGCCCCTGAGGGCTTATTGGAGACCTTATTGGGCAGTTTTGAGCAATTTCACGGAAACGAGCATAACTTTCACATACGACGTCTTTTTTTGCAAACGAGATATTGTCATAAAGCTATTTCGACGCTCTACGCAATGGTGCAGGTGTGGTTTTTTGGTTTTTCCTGTTTGATGTATTTTTCAGCCTTGGAAGTTAGATGTTACCGTTTTCACTCTGGGAGACATATATTTTGACTCGCTTATCCGTTTTTCGCAATTCAAGCAGCATCAGAAAGCTGGTTTCAGCCTCTATGCAGATGTGAGGTCATTTACAGAAGATGTGTACCTTATTTTAGCATGCATTCATTTTTGTTTCATGCACTAGGTTTGTATTTTTGATTCTGTTTTTGTAGTTTTGAATTCTCTCCTTTTGCAATCATTGGGTATTGTAATAACGAACTGATATAAATTTCCATTAAGGGGGGTTCTTGCATCCATCCTTTGTATTGGTGGCAACTCACATGAGTTTGTCTAGTTTCATGTTGTTTCTTTTAGCTTCTTTCTTGCTTAGCTAGACACGTCTTTGGTTTGCATCGAGGTTCACACTTCACATTGGGATTAAATTATGGTTCTTGATCTGCATTGGTTCAGATCTTTCTCAGTTTGAAGGCCATGTTTTTATGGTTAATGTTCCAGAATCTTGATGGTACTCGTCTTATGGGGCAGTTTTAGTTTCAGTTTGGCATTGGCTTTAAGGACACAACTTCCAGATTTGTCATCATTATGGGTCCTTTCATCCTTTCATCTACTGTTGCTTACAGATTCTAGGGTTGATCCAGTATGTGAGTTTCCAGTGTTCCTTGGCATCAGGTCTGCTATTACATTTGTGATTTCATTTTTTGGTTTCAGTTGTAGACAAAATTATCTTTCCTTGCCTGCAGGATTTGGGGTTCCAGCGTTTATTCATCAGAGTTCTTCTAGTGATTCTTTGCAGCAGTTCATCTCATTACATAAGTTTACTTAGGCATTATTTAATTCCTAGGTTATAGGTTCTCATCTTTATCTTGTTGAGCTATCTTTTTGCTCAAGATAAGTTTAGGTTTATGCATCTTTGCTTTTATAAAGCAAATCATATCTTGTAATTATTGAACTTCTGAATAATATTATGTTGCACATCTTTTTGCAATATCTTTGCTTTTTCTTTTTTCTCTTCTGTGGAAGGTGATTTTCTGGTTTGCATTTCATATCTTGGTTTCTAACATAGGACAACAGTCTTCAACAAACCTTTCATTTTCCATTTCCTCCTAGCCCGTGTTTTGAACTTATCCACATTTAGCCTAGCCCCAAAATACTTCCCTACAAGGGAATTCACCAACTTGGACACCTATTTTTCGATAACATAGGAATTCTAAGTTATCCTTCTAGTTCAAAAACCACATGAACAAAATGAAGAGAAATGTTAGGTTTGCTAAACCAATACTTCAAGAGGAGGGAACTCTTGGTTACCACCCCTTGATCTAGTGTGGAAAGGGCCAACACAAAACCATTCACAATTAAAGGACAAGAAAAGTAGGCTACATCAAAGCACCCAACCTCAAACTCACCCATATCATCCAAAATATCCTTGGGTGTACCATCTTTGAGAACCACAATCAAAATATGAAAGGCTCTCATTCGTAGTTTGATCTACACTTTTTAACCATGTGGCTAAACACCACCATTTTTTAGATTTCTCACCTTTAGAGGAGTAGACAAGAGAATCATTTATTAAGGCCTCAAACAAAGGAACTAATAGAGACATACTTTTGTAGAGCCCCTATTGCTTCCAAAACATCACTTTACAAATCTTCTTGAAAGTGGTAGAAAATCCAATGCCCTTGCATGCTTCGAGCCAAATATCTAACAATGAAATGCACTTATTGTAAAAAGAGCCTCCCTAGTCATCTGCATCCAAATCGTTGTCATCCTCATCATCATCTTCACCTCTTGAAACCTCCTCACTCTCTGATGCTTATTTAAATGACATATTCCCACTCATTAAAAGTATCCTTTTTTAATATATATATATATATATATATATATATTATATTTACATTTTACTTTCCTTACATAGGTATATATTTTAATATATTTATTTAAATAATCCCTTTATTTTATATGTTTTTAGATTTATTCTCATATATCTCTTACTTGTCTTGATTTTATTATTTTTATGTTTTGGGTCATTTCTATGGATGTGGGATCAATCCCGTGGGCATAGAATTAACCCCTAACATTTCAGAATTCAAATTTAAATTTTAGTCAATTCTCACCAATCACTTTCCTACTTAGTGTCAACTAAACACATATTTACATGATTTTTTTATGTCTTTGTATCTAAAGACATCCAATTGCATCCATTTGGCATCTCTTCATATCTCATCCCATCCAAACATTTAATAGTATCATTCAAAAAAGTATGATATGGACATTTACATTGGAGCATTAAAAAGAAAGTAGATCTGCACTATCATTCTAGAGCATTTGCACAACTAAAATTTGTTGTTTTCAACCATTGGCATAAATATAATGTTTTTTTATTTTCTAGGTGTTGAGCTAGGAGAACATGAGTCTTGGAGAAATTTTGGAAATCCTCTAAAAGTATTTACAAATATTGCTAGCTTAGATAGTATAATAAAAAGAGCCAAATTGGAAAATTAGGAAGTAAAAGTACATGGACAACTAGATCATTTATGAAGGTTTTGCTAATGTTATTGACACACCAATCAAATAACTCTTCAATTGTTCTAAGAATTCTTATTCAATAATTGATGAAGGCTCTTGAGCCTAACCATGATCCATTTGAGTTTGACCTAAGTTTTCAAAACATGAGTTCACAATTAGGATATAGTGCAATTTAATAGGTTTAGTATTTTAACACAAAAGACAATTAGCATGAAAATGAAAAATTAGGGTATTGGGTTTAGTGGATTCAAGGGTCAAGCATGCCCTAACCAAAGATTTAATCCCTTAAACAAAAAATTCTCTAATCTAAATTATGCACAAAAAGTGCAAACACCAATCACAAAAATGATGGAGGATTCAATCATGAAATTTTAATAAAAAAACTAAATGTTGTCACTAGTAAACTAGGCCTAAAGAAAAAAAAGCTAAATTTGAAAAAAAAACAAAACAAAAATGAACATAAAATTTAGAATAAATTTGGAAGGTACCCTTTAATTACTTGAGATAGGTCAAAGAATTTCTAAAAATTGGATGATTACAAGAGGAGTAAAATCACCAAATGTCATGTTGATAACATGGAATGATGAGGATTTGAAGTGTCTCAATATTTTAACTACCTTTGTGTATGTCCCATAAATGGCACACCTACTAGCCTCTCAATATTTTATGGTGGTTTAGCAATAAACCATCATCAAACATCAAAGTTTCATTAGTAATTTGCAATTGAAAGTTGGCAAGAGATTGGGTTTCAAATTAAATTTGAAATTCAGCAATTAAAAAGTTTAAAACTTTACAAGAATAAATATAACATTTCCCCCTTAATTAAAATTGTGTTGCATGATCACTATGACTTTTGCAACTTTGAAAATACAAATTTAGCAAGGCAACACATATTATAATAAAGGTAAAAGAATTTTAAAGGCACATAAATAACAAATTCTAGGACTAGAGTCCCCAAAATAAATAAAAAATAGGGGTATGTTGTAAAGGGTCACATCAATTTTTAGGATAGATCCATGTCTAAAGACAAGAATTGAACTTGTAGGCTAAACCCTACATAATTTGAACCGACTATTCTAAAATTAAGGCATATAATAGATTAGTCTTCATTTCTAATCTTGAGATTTAAAAATTTAGTGCATTGATAGAATTAGTCTTCTACTACAAGCATAAGGCTAAGTATTTTCATCTATTTCATTTAATTTTCATACTTTAACATTTCATGTTTCATTTATTTTTTATTCTTTACTTACAACTATTATTTATTAATATTGCTTAATTTATTCTATGTGTGCATATTATTAGATTTTCATAGATTTAAAAACAATAGAAATATGAACCTGCATTTCACATTGCATTTACAAAAATCTGAACCTGAAACTTACAGTAGCAGACCTAAATCTGAAAATCATTAGAAAAGGCTTAAAATCTATAAAAATCAGTTTCAAAACCCTAAGCTAGGACCCATTCGCCCTAGGGTGAATGAGTCCTTGATCAAACCTAAATCTGAATTTTTGGAAATTGAAATGTTTTGTTTTGTGCTTATGTTTGTTGCTGTGAAATCTTTGTTTCAATTTGTTGATTTTCTATTTCATTCATTTCATTAGATCTAGCTTAATTTGCTTCATTTAGTGCATTCTCTAAATTCAAAATTGCATTTAAAAAAAATCATTTTCAAATTGTTGCATAATGTAATCAATAAATTGTCTTGTTTAGAATCTAAAAATTACATTTACACATTTCATTCTAGGACCTTGCATTGCACTTTACCATTTTTGGTTTGTACACTAAGTTTGTGAAATATTGAATGAGCTTTACAACTTGGTGTCCTATTAGCAATATTATTGTAAGACGTAGTTCGAGACTCATGTCATCTAGCGATATCCCATTCGTTGTGGATCTTGGGTTTTCTATCTCTCTTCCTAATAGTGTTGATAATCAACCCCCATGGATCATAGTATGCATACTTCATTTCCCATGACTTCCATATCTACAATCAATGTGCATGATGTTCATTTCTCGCAAGAAGATATAAAAAGATTAGATGAAGGCCTACAAAACTTACAAGACTGCATGGACGTTAGCATGATTCCCACTTTACATAATCTAAAAAAACTACTTAAAACTAAAAATGGAACACAAATTGTCAATAGCCTTAGTTGCTTTCTAAATGAGAACTTAAACAAACAAGACAATAATAACATCCATGCCTTAGTCAACTTTATTGAAGTTAAACCTCATAAGGGCTCAACCAAAATACCTCTTGATATTGCTTTCTCATAAAAAGACATACTTAAACATGCACCCGATGGTCCTCTTTACATAGCTAGAAGAATCAACAACAAGCCCACTAATGGGATATTAATTGATCCCATCTGTGGAGAGAATGTGATCACCAAACAATTCATATTTGTGCATGAACTTTATCAAGATACATATGATAAACCAAAAGCATGGATCAAGAAACATAATGGTTTTTCCTTGTCCTGCAATAGGCTCGATAGATCTCCCTTTAAAAGTTAGACCAAAAACATTAAATGTCTCATTCACCATCATCCCACAATCAGACCAATTTTGTGTGAAGTTATGATATCCATGGCTTCACTCCATGAATGTCGTCCCATCAATTGTGCATAAATGTTCAAAGTTTCCCTTCGGAAATGATAACTTTACTATGCATCATAGTGGGTTTAATCTTGTGTTTACTCGAGGGAACTTTTGAGTGGACTTCTTTTGGCCCGAGCTGATTGAACCTATTAAACCTCGTGAGCAATTTTTTTTGTAAATCGTATCAAAAATTCAAGGAAAAGCATATAGAAAAATTATCCCTTAGAAACATGCCTCATCCCGTGATTGAGCCACCTATCCTTGAAGAAACAATGATTGAACCAAAAGTCCTTCCAAAAATCTAAGAGCAGCCTATGAAAAAACATCCTGCGATTTCCTATAAGAGACCACGAGACAACCAAAACAATCTCATTGTACCTCTTAAAGTTAAACTAGTTTAAAAAGCTAAAGAGAAAGTGGTTGAGCAACCTCCTATGGTTCCTTCTGTTCCTCCCTTAAGGGAAGAAAGGAAACCTATGGTTGATAAACCTGCTCCTACACAAACACAAATTGACTTACTTGAGCAACATAGAAAATAAATATCCAAACTTACTTGAAGCAATGCATGGTGACTCTATACCCTCTCTGCAACATAAACAAGAACCTTCAAGATACATTATCATTTGAGCTCCTATTGTGATTAATCTAGATGATGACATTGACATTGCAAAAATTGATGAACAAGTGCATAACGAATTGAATTCATTGTTTTCCTCTTCTATGAGCTTAAATGACAAATCTCCTAAAAAGAATGTTGAACTTGGTGCTTCCCCTAGTTCGACACTTATTTTTTTCCCTTTGGCTAGTTGTCCACCTTTTGTTTATACCAATTAAAATTGGGATGCAAACAACCTGTTATAGGTTGACTCACATGTTCCTTACTAGTCTTTTGCATTGTTTTCTTTTTAATGTTTCTTTATATGATTGCATGTGTATAATGTGATCCCCTATGATGTTTCATCTGATGTCTCTCTCTCTTTTTGTGCATTCCTCTATATGTATTTACATTCTTCTCTATATCGTAAACATTTTTTCCTTTTTCATTTGTCTTGTGTTTTCTTTTTGGGGATGATGCAAAGCGTCGAGACATTTAGGTCTCTTCCATGTTGACCCGAAGGATTTTTATTTGTTTTCAATCTCTATGTGTCATTCTTTCGGTTCTATGAGTAATTGGGGAATGATGATGTTTCAAGCTCTATGACAACATTGTAGCAAAGACATATTGACCCCGAATCTATAGATCCCTTATGTATTTTTGGGGATAACCCCTCCTTCCTTTTTCATTGCGTAGCTTTGTTTCGGAAACATATGACCTGGCATAGGGTTTTTCAAGGAAAGCTCTTATTTATTAGGAGTAAAAATTGGCTACTTTAGAGCAGTTGCTCACAACAATGGTGTTAGCAACTGCTTTAAAGTGGAGGCATACATCGATGACATCTTTCGATATTTTGCATATTTCATGGTGTGATTTTCTTTCTTGTGATGTGTCCTTTTCTTGGTGGTGTCATTGGGTTTTATTTCCTCCAAGAGTGTGATATTTCTAAGTGTATGACTTTCCCTTAGTGGCATGATGCAAAGCGAGGAATCCCATAAGTGGCAATTTGATATTCTTGATTTGTCATCTCTTGGAGACATTAGGCACGATGTTCCCTAAGAAGAAGACCTTACATGAAGCAAGATCCCCTTGAACAAAAACCTATATAGACATAATATTCATAAAGCATTCAACATTGTGGTGCCTTATCGAAGTTGTCAGTAGGATAACTTCGGTATATGTATAGGAGGCTAATATGATTCTCTCATTTGCCACCTTTTTTGAGATACTAACCTAGTGGATGGCCTAAGGTTCCACTACTGTAGAGTGAGTGCATGTGTTTTTTTTGCATAGTGGGCATCGTGTTCTATTTCTAAACATTTTTGGACAAACATCCTAGACTTTTTTGACATTGTGTTGGATAGACTATCGAAGCTTGATCCTTCTTAGACAAACAACCTAGACCTAGTCCACATCATGTTGGAGAAACTATCAAATCTTGATCCTTTTCTCAGACAAACAGTCACGTTCCACATCGCATTGGAATGGTCGAAGTTTGATCCTCTATTTTCCTTTATTTTTCTTGGTCTTTGATAGGGTATGATTGTGTATCTTTGTCATTGCTACATACATAAGTCTCTTGAATGACTACTTTAGTGTGAGTTTGACATGGGGGAAAACTCTCACTAAAGTGGGGGAAAAATGTAGTAACGGAAAAACTATCAGGATTTTCCTTACTTAATTTGGGAATAATTAACAATAAATGAACCTAATGTTGCCTTGATTTAGTGTTGTAATGTGTTTTACACATTCACATTAATTCTTGGACCCTTTTTAATAAAATGCACTTAATGTTGCCTTATTTAGGGTGTTGTAAAGTGTTTCTTTACACTTTCACACTAATCTAGGGATTTAATCAATCAATTGAGATTAATTGAGGTTAATTGGCCCCTTTAATTCAAATTCAAGCCTTATTAATTATATTTTCCAAGGGATAAAGCCCAACATTCATTAATAATATTTCTCAACACTTAATTTGGCAAGATTTGTGTCCTAGGATAGTGACTTGGGACCCATTCGCCACCTGGAAAATGGGTCCTCACTAGGTCCTAGGACCCCCTTTTGGCATGTTATTTCACAATCTCCGAAACAGGCCCTAGTTAAGTATGTTAGGACCCATTCGCCCTATGGAGAATGGGTCCTCCTTAACATAGGACACCCCTTTTTGAACATATTCTTGGTAGGATTTTAGTGATTTCAAATCCTAGATTTGATGTTGGCTTGTGTTATTTGAATGTTGGGGTTACATCTTAAGATAAGTATAAATATAAGGTTATTTTACATAGTTTCACCTAAGAATTTTTATGTGACTTCATGAGATCAAGAGAAAGAGCACTATAGAGCATTCAAGAGAATTTCAAAGAGATTCAAGGGGTAGATTATTGAAGTTTATTGCAGAAATCAAAGGCATAGTGCATCATGCATGTTGTTGAGCTAATGTGTTGATGTAGCATTGAAGATCCAATTCAAGCATTGTTTCACATCCAAATTCAAGATCAATATCTACATACATTGAGGCCACCTCATGCTAGGTTGTTGATTTTTAATCCAAGGTTCAATTGAGGATTGGTGAGTTGTTACACATTGTTGTTCATCCATCTCTCCTTCATACATTATTTCATTACAATGTTTAATTACCAAAACGGGGTTTGACCAAGACAAACCCTTATTCCCTAACAATCGACATTTTTTCTTCTTTTTTGATGTGTTCTTGTAGGTTGTAGATTGAAGATCAAGTGGAGGGAAAAGTTGTCAAAATTGTGAAGTTTCTAAAGTTATCACCTTTCTTGAAAGATCATGAAAACTAAGCTACAAGATTTAATTCCAACTTTTGGGAGTTGAACACCTATGATCTGGGAGTGCAGATATTGAAGAACAAGATATTGAAATTTATTTTCTAGAATCCTAATAGGGACCCATTCGCCATTGGGAGAATGAGTTCTCAATGAGGCCTGAAAAAAAACTTTTTCAAAAAGGTGAACATCGTTTGAGCATCTGAAAACCTTCATTTTTACTGTTATAACAATTAGGATTTTTTTTTCTTCTGATTATTATTTATGCATTTTACCTCTCATAATTAAGTGAAACATCTATTCAAAAAGTAGGAGGTTAACCCATTTGATTCAATCACACATTTGGGTTCATCATCCCCCTTTTTCTATGTTTCATTTTGGTAAACCCGACTTCTTGAATTTTCTAGTTTTTTTAAATTTTTAGAGTCTCTCTTTTCATCTTAGATTAGATCTTGCATTCATTTACATTGAATTAGATCTCATTTAGGGTGTCTTATTTTGCATTCAAATTTTCATTTCATTTACGGTTTTAAGGATTGCATTGTTTGCATTCTTTAAATCTGAAAAATACAAAAAATCAGCCATTTTGCATATCATTTAGATCATATAAACTTACATTTGAAATTTAAAAAAAAATAGCATATCAAACTAGGTCTTGTTTAATTCATTATTTTGTTACATTTTCAACTTGCATTTCACATTGTATTTACAAAAATATGAACCTAAAACTTACTCTTGCAGACCCAAATTTGAAAATTATTAGAAAAGGCTTAAAAATCTGCAAAAATTAGTTTCAAAACTCTATTATAGGACCCATTTTCCCTAGCGCGAATGAGTCCATGATCAGACCTAAATCTGAATTTTTGGAAATTGAAATTTTCTATTTTGTGCTTCTATTTGCTGCTGACGGATCTCTATTTCAGTTTGTTGATTTTCTATTTCATTCATTTCATTAGATCTAGCTTAATTTTCTTCATTTAGTGCATTCTCTAAATTCAAAATTGTGTTTACAACATTTCATTTTTCAGATTGTTGCATAGTGTAATTAGTAAATTTCCTTGTTTAGAATCTAAAATTTTTATTTACATATTTGATTCTAGGACCTTGCATTGCACTTTACCCTCTTTCCATTTTGGGTTTGTACTATAATTTTATGAAATATTGCATGAGCTTTACAACTTGGTGTCATATTAGCAATACTATTGTAAGACGTAGTTTGAGACTCATGTCATCCCACAATATCTAGTTCGTCGTGGATCTTGGGTTTTCTAGCTCTCTTCCTAATAGTGTTGATAATCAACCCTCATGGATCATAGTATGCATACCTCATTTCCCATTACTACCATATCTACAATCAATGTGCATGATGTTCATTTCTTGCAAGAAGATATAAAAAGATTAGATGAAGGCCTACAAAACTTACAAGACTGCATGGACGTTGGCATGATTCCCACTTTACACAATCTAGGGAAACTTCTTAAAATTGGAAATGGAACATAAATTGTCAATAGCCTTAGTTGCTTCCTAGATGAGAACTTAAACAAACAAGAAAATAATAGCATCCATGCCTTGGTCAATTTTATTGAAGTTAAACCTCATAAGGGCTCAACCAAAATACATCTTGATATTTCTTTCTCACAAAAAGACATACTTAAACATGCACCTGATGGTCCTCTTTACATAGCTAGAAGAATCAACGACAAGCCCACTAATGGGATATTAATTGATCCCGTCTATGGAGAGAATGTAATCACCGAACAATTCCTATTTGTGCATGAAATCTATAAAGATACATATGATAAACCAAAAGCATGGATCAAGAAACATAATGGTTTTTCTCATCCTGCAATAGGAAAAATAGATCTCCCTTTAAAAGTTGGACCAAAAATATTAAATGTCTCATTCACCATCATCCCGCAATTAGACCAATTTCATGTGAAGTTAGGTTGTCCATGGCTTCACTACATGAATTTATGATGCAAAGCAAAGTAGAATTCAACAAAACATCTCACAAACCTTCAACAATAATTCAAAGCAATCTTTGTATAACACATGCTATTAGGCATTCTACATCACATTGGAAACATAACTATGGTAGCCCACAATTTAATGCAATGAACAGTCATTAATAACTTTCAAAAAAAAATAATTAAAAAAATCTCTCTGGTGAGATTGAAGAAAACATAATTATAGAGATTTCCTCCAATTCTAATGAAGATCCAATTGTGGAAACGAAAGTTATTGCATTTTTTCCAAAATTGCAAACCCTAGGTAGGGTTCAGACCTGCCCTCACAAAAATGGTCTTAACTTATTCAAATCTTAATGAAATTTGATGAGACTTGAATAAAATGAAATTAGACTCACATGGAAACAAAATCCAATTGGTTTCAGATCCAAAATATAGACTTTACAATATTTACCATCACATTTTTCAGAGTGTAAATTTTGCACAATATTGTTAGAATAGGGAAGTCTCACAAAAATAGTCGTATCTTCCACAAAACTCAATAAAATTCAATGAGACAAAAATAATTGGAAACTAGAAATAGAGATCTTTCCATCCATATATAACACTCCATTATTTGAGTCCATACCAGGCTGTACAAAGCACAACTTCAGCTTGGAAACAATATAAAAATTAGAAAATACACACAAAATTTGAGGTTGCGATTCATCCAACATTAAAAATAATGTCTCCAACCCCCAATTCGAATTTTGGAGGGTGTATTTATACATTTACAACCAAAACAAACTATTTGCAACCACCTTTTGATTAGTTTGTTGACAAAGCACCTTAATGACATTTTTTTGACAAGTTGCTTGACAACTTTCTTGAGCAACTTTTATAATTTTTACAATATGGAGAGAAAGTCTATTACAACATTTGCCTTACCCAGTTTTTCAACAATGGTTATGTCAAATTCCTGCATCAACAAAAACCACCATGCTAGCCTACTGGAAATCAAAGGCTTATTCATGAGGTATCTTATGGTTGCATGGTCTGTATGAACAAATATCTGATATCCTATTATGTAATGCTTGAACTTGTTAAGGGCATAGATGACTGCCAACATCTCCTTCTCTATCACTGTGTAATTAAATTTAGCTCCTTATAGGTTTTTTCTGACAAAGTATATTGCATTCTCAATTGCTCCTTCTTTTTTTCCCAAGACAACTCCTGCAGCATAATCAGATGCATCTGTATGAATATGGAAAGGGAGTTCCCAATTAGGGCCTTTGAGTACAGGAGCATGGGTTAACGTTGCTTTCAAATTAGAGAATGCTTTGTCACAATCCTCTGTCCACTGGAACTCAACATCTTTGGTTAGAATATTGTAAAGTGGTGTTGTCATCTTACTGAAATCTTTGATGAAGTGCCTATAATATCTTGCATGTCCAAGAAAACTTCTAACATCTTTTTGCTTGGAAAGAATAGGAAGATTGATAATCACCTCAATCTTGGATGGGTCCACTTGAATTCCTTTCTGAGAGATGTAGTGACGAAGTACTACTCCTTCCTACATCATCATGAAGCATTTCTCACTATTCAAGGATACATTCTGGTCTTCACATCTTTGCAAAACTTTTCTTAGATCTTTTAATGCTTCTGCAAAATCAACACCATAGGTAGTGAAATCATCCATGTAGATCTCCATACAGTCATGTGAAATATCTAAAAATATACTAATGAATGCTCTTTGAAAGGTTGCAGGTGCATTACATAAACCAAATGGGAGTATTGACTAGGCATAAGCCCCCAAGGACAGGTAAAGGTTGTCTTCTCTTGATCCTCAGGTGCAATTTGTATCTGATTATAACCATTGAATCCATCTAGGAAAAAAAAAAATTGCTTACCTACAAGTGAATCCAGTACTTGGTCTATGAAAGGAAGGGGAAAATTATCCTTTTTTGTGGCAGAGTTGAGTTCTCTGTAGTCAACACAAACTCTCCATTTACCTCCCTTTTTAGGCACAATTACCAACGGAGACACCCATTGGCTATCTGAGATAGGGTAGATAAATCTTGCATCCAATAATCTATATAGTTCCCCTTTTACAATCTCCCTCAATGTAGGATTAATTCTCCTCTATGGTTGCCTTCCTGGTGTGCAGTCATCTCTTATATATATCCTATGAGTATAGAGCTTGGGGTCCAATCCTTTCATGTCATGGTAGTCCCATGCAAATGCATGTTGATGGGTCTTCAACAAGTTTGTGAGGGACAATTGCTACTCTTGACTCAATTTGCTATTAATATTCAGATGTTTTCCTTCTGAAACTTGCACTTGTGTGGTTAACTCAATCATGGTTATTTCACTAATACTTGGCATTTTTAGTTCATGTGGCAGCAATGTATGAACCATATCAGTTGTTGCAAGAAGTTCAGTTGTAGGAAGAGCGGGCAGAAGTGTCTTTGTTGGAATTGCAAAACCATATTCATGAGTGGATGATTCTTCATTCACCTCACAATGGTTCTGAATTATGTGGGACAATACTTCATCTTCTTCCTGAAGCTGCATAAAAGGACTTCTACCTATCATCATGATTTGTGCCACTAAATTGACTTCCCCGGCCTCTTCTCCAACATGTGGCCATACGGGGTTATTCATATCATGGGATGGTTGAGCAGGAGGGTAGAGAATTTTTTTTAAGTGCTTCTCCCATTAGAAATAGTCATGTCTCCTGACCGACATCCAATGTAAGCATTTTTGTGGCTAGCCATAGTGTACCTAGAATGATGAGGTACCCTCCCAATGTAGCTTTAGGGGAAAGGATCATGAAATATGTTGGGTACTCCCAAGATTCTAGAGCTACAACAAGTTCTTCTACTATACCCTCTGGTTTGATAGTGGAACTATCAGCAAGCTGCAAGATAGTAGGAGTAGGTCTCGTGTTTGCAACATTCATTTGTTGCAAGATATCCTTAGTCATCACATTTATTACTGCTCCCAAGCATGATATATACCAATTGTCCCACCACATGAACGGTAGTGGGGTCTTTCTTTTTCCTCCTTGGCTTTTTGATGTATGCTTCCTTGATTGCTTTTCCATATATGGGAACATATTATAAATCCTAAAACAAAGGAATATTAACACATATGTGTTCCAATTGATCCAAAATGTCAAAGGTTGTTTCCTCCTTCTCTTCCTTTTGTTTAACAACTTCTAACCTTTGAGGAAATGGTGGTTCTTGATCAAACTGTTGAAATGGTTCAGGATTTTTAAGCACACTTGGCTGAGTAGGGACATTTTGATGCTCCTCTTCTTCCACAAGAAGCTCAGTGATAATAGGGGTGGAAGGATTTAGAAAAGTGGTTCCTAAACACAGATGAATATCACTCACACTCAGAACATATGCATGGAATTGATTAGGATCTGCAAAGTAAATTGGTTGTTGTTGTGATTTGTTATTTGGGTTAGGTGTGGATTGAGTTGGTAACTAAGTAGGTCTAGGTGCGCTATAACTTGAGCTAGGAGGAGGAGGCATTATGGCAGGATGTTGAGGCTGTGGATGTGGTTGCATGTAACTAGTTGTCTAGTTTGGCCATTGATATTCCCCCTCCATTGGGATGTTTGTTGCCAATTTCCTAGAGGTGAATGTCAATTCCCTTGAGATTGTTGCCACTGGGGTGGAGAGTTTTGGTGATTAGGACAAGTGTTTGGAGGGTTTTTCCAAGGCTGAGGTGGATATCCTCCATAGTTGGATGGGTATGTGGGTTTCCATTGATTACCAAATGCATAAGAATTGAAATAAGGCCCAGTAAAATATAATGGATCTAGTGGCATAACTTGTCTTGGGGCCGATGATCTCCTTTGTGCAATGTAGTAGACTTGATCATCATCAACTTGGATTGGCTTGAAATCAAGTGGAATCTATTTGTTGTCAATTTTGGCTACCATTTTGCATCTATAGTCCTTTTTCTTTTGTCTGTAATGACGGAAATATTCTGCCAACATTACCTTTTCCTCCTCAAGTTTCTTCTTTTCTTGAAGTGTATCTAGCTAAGTAGCCAAATTGTTTATGATTTCTTGCTTGAAATCTACCAACAAGTGAGTAATATCCATCCTTGAAACTCCATTTACCCATAGAGGATTGGTAACCTCTTCCTTTCTTTGAAGCTGCCCTGGAGTAATTCTAACATAACTTCTTAATATCATACCAAGGAACTTGGGTGATATTTCCTCCTCCCATCAGGTCTAGAGCATCAATGCAACTTTCACTAATCCCTCTAAGGAAGAGCAGCTTTTGATACTCTTCATTGAGTGTATGATGTGGAAATTTATGTAGGCAAAATAGAAACCTTGAAATATAGTCCTCTAAACTCTCATCTTCCTTCTATTACATCATAAAGATGTCATATCCTCTCATATGACTGCTCCTACAATATTATTTGTACTTCTCAACAAATTTTGTTTTCATATTATCCCAAGTCTCCACAATATTCCTACCTAAGCTCATAAACCATCTTAATGTAGCTTCTTTCAAGGTGGTAGGAAACAACTTAAGCCTATGAGCGTCAGTGGTTTAGTCATAGCTTCTATAGAGGATATCAAACTCAAACAAGAAAGTATCAAGGTCTTCTGTGACAAGCTCATAGAACTTAGGAACAAATGAGGTAGGGATATTTTTGAGGTTATCAACTTCATTTTGATGAGTGATAGGGGATGGAAAAGATGGATGGTTGGGTTTGTTTTGATGTCCATCAGCCATACCTGCTTGATGGAGTTCCAAAGAAAATGGATTCTCAATCAAAATTTGGTCTTTAGAGGAAGTTTAAGAACTTGTCAAATTGGGAAATGCATCAGCAAAAGCATGTGCCTCTTCTTCTTCTTTGTCTCTTGATATATTTTGAAACTCAACTAGTTGATTATCAAGATTAGGGTCATTAGGAAGGAATCTCCCATAAGCATCTCTTCTCCTACCTCTATGCATGCAGTATCAACTCAGTATCAGCCAACTCACACAAAGAATTGGTGAAAGAATAGCAGATCATTACTTTCGTAGATGAGAGGTATGCTAAGAACAAACTTCAGAGATACTAAAGCAAGAAAGAAACTATCAATGACTCCAAAGAACTTCATAGTTTGACACCATCCCCGAAAACGGTGCCAAAAATGTTGGCCTCCTCTAATGGTTCAATAACTAAGCCCTTAGAGTTGTGACTTAGAGATTGGACATATGCACTAAGTAGCTATCTTACTCATCATGAAGGTGCATTTTATTGTCAATGAGTGCTGCCACAATAATGTGTCTCACTTTTGGGACATGTTGATTTTTTCCTGAAATCACTTAAAAAAAAAAAAAAAAGGATTTTAGCCTTGAGAGGTTCCATTTAAAGGGTTTTAATTGAAGAGGGATATATAAGACCCCTTTAGATCAAACCCCCTTGGATATAACCCCTTTAGTATTAAATCATACCCACAATGGAGTCTCCTTCGCACCTATCAAAATACTGGCAAAAAAACATGTTTACTTTACCTTTTAATAAATTCATTTAGAAATGATCTTTTGCAAGATTATAGCCCTCAAAACGAGCTTTCCAACAAGTATATTTTTGATATCTTTTCATTCTATCTTGTATTTAATTTTCAATTTTTACTGAACATAGGTTTTTGTCCAAACATCAACCTCTTTGTTCTACAAGGTGGAAAAATAGTAAGTTTCCATTGTAAAAAAATTCAAAAAATACTCTTTCCCTAGGTATTGATGTCCTTATTTCACTAAAAATAGAAAAATTGGATTTCGATATATACACAAGAAGTTAGGTTGTACAACACATGTGCATGTCCAAATTATAGTTACACTGCCTTCAAAAATTAATTAAAAAATATATATGTAATAAAAAATTATGAAAAAATATCCATTCCCTATATATTGTTGTTGAGAATCTATATTCCAAAAATTAGAATTTATCCTTTATAGAAAAAAATTTATTTTGTACGACACAAATGTTACTTACTAAAAATTTTACTTTTTTGTTTAAAACTATTTATTAAAGGAGATGTTGAAAGATTCATGATTTATTTTTAAAAAAAATTAAAAAATATTTTAGAATCTACACACAAATTTCCACAAATCACTAGTTCACATCATCTTCAAATTATTAACAGTTTAGATGTTATAGGTCTCAAAAGATGAAGATTCAATTTAAAATATTGATGTAAATGTCCATCTTGGGCAAAAAGTGAGACACGGTATTGTGATTTCACCCCAACCCAAGGACGTAGACTTCAAATGGGTCAGCACTGTATGTGCACTAGGACTCCATTGTAGTCATCTATAAACTAGAAAAGAAACAATACTGGAAATAAAATGTTGGAAAGAAATCAACTTAAGCACTGAGTATGAATCAACAACTACACTAAGCATCATCAATTGTACTGTAAATGGATGGCAGGAATAGAAATCTCAACAAACAAACAGGAAACTACTCTATTTGCCTTGGCTGCAGGAATAGTCACAAAACAAAATTTCAGTGGTTGTAGGAACAGACAACTACTGAAACCAAAACTAATTATTGAATAGAAAAATAACTTTTAAACTAAATGGGTGGAATTCTCACCAAGTGGGCCCCCTTGAGTGAGTCTTCTTTAAGCTAACTCAAATACAACAAATCAAAATAGCATATTATTTCTTGAAAACATGATTACAACATTTTAGCAATATGACTGTATTACTCAAACTAGAAATGCAAAATACAATCTCAAAACATCCAAACTTATGAAAAGGGGCATCTGACCATTATTTATAGAGAGAAAACTTCTAACTAACCCTAACTACCTAGGTAGTTGACTCCAAAAAAATAGGAGGATGCCATTTATTGAAAGCATAGAAAAGAGAGGGAGGAAGTTATGCATGTGCCAAATTTGGTCAAAGCAGACTTGCCCCAACAAGAATCTAGCATAGCACACTCCCTAGCTTTTCTCAACAAACAAGAATGACCATTAAAAGGTAGTTACAATCTTTCATTCGAACTAGGAATTTCCCTCCATTGGAGGTTTCCCTCAATTGAGAGTTTTCCCTCCTTTGACCTCTTAATGACCATCTTTTTGACTCTCTTGGCAACCGACCAGCTGGCAGGAGTTTCTTCCTCTTTGCAAGCTTCGTTTACATCACCATCTTAATGTGAACCTGCATAATGACATTAGCACGCACAAACAATTGCATATCCATAATTACTTTAAAGTAACATCCATTCAACCACATGTAAAATTAACACAGATAATTCACATAGCATGTTAATGTCATTAAAAGTCACAAGGATAATTCTATGCCCAAGGTTTGTGGTTTTAAGGAAATAACATGGAAAAGATCAACAACCAAGTGCCAAAGTCTATCATAACAATAGAAAATATATAATAAACCCTATCAAAATTGATCCATTAATTGGACTCATCATGCATCATAGTGGGTTTAATCCTATGTCTTCCTGAGGGAACTTTTCATTGGACTTCTTTCAGCCTAAGCCTATTGAACCTATTAGACTTAGTGAGGACTTCTTTTTCAAATCCTATCAAAAATTCAAGGTGAAGTGTATAATAGAATTATCCCTTAGAAACATGCCTCAACCTGTGATTGAGCCACCTATCCTTGATGAAACAATGATTGAACCAAAAGTCCTTCCAAAAATCCAAGAGCATCCTATGACAAAACCTCCTACAATTTCCTATAAAAGACCATGAGACAACCAAAACAATCTGGTTATGCCTCCTAAAGTTAAACAAGTTTATAAAGCTAAAGATAAATTGGTTGAGAAACCTCCTATGGTTCCTTTTGTTCCTCCCTTAAGGGAAGAAAAGAAACCTATGGTTGATAAACCCACTCCTACACAAACACAAATTGACAATAGATTGAAATGAAACCAAAATGCTAGAGTGCATGGGAGTAGACACCATGCTATCGCTCATATGTTAAAAAATCGAGAAGAAAAGAGCAACATAGAAAATCAAAATCTGAACTTATGTGAAGCAATGCATGATGACTCTATACCCTTGCCGCAACATAAACAAGAACCTTCAAGAGACATTATCATTTGACCTCCTATTGTGATTAATCTAGATGATGAAATTGACATTGCAAAAATTGATGAACAAGTGCATAACAAATTGAATTCATTGTTTTCCTCTTCTATGAGCTTAAATGACAAATCTCTTAAAAAGAGTGTTGAACTTGGTGCTTTCCCTAGTTCAGCACTTGTTGTTGTCCCTTTGGCTAGTTTTTTTCCTTTCGTTTATACCGATCAAGATTAGGATGTAGATGACCTACTATAGGTTGACTCACATGTGCCTTACTATTCTTTTGCATTGATTGTTTTTCCATGTTTCTTTATATGATTGCATGTGTGTAATGTGATCCTTTGTGATGTTTTTTTTTATGTCTCTCTCTCTCTCTTTTTGTGCATTCCTCTATATGTATATACATTCTTCTCTATGTCATAAACATTTTATTATTTCTCATTTGTCTTGAGTTTTCCTTTTGGGGATGATGCGAGGCGTTGAGAAATTTAGATCTCTTCCATGTTGACCCGAAGGATTTTTTTTTTTTTCACTCTATGTGTCATTCTTCCAGTTCTATGAGTATCTAAGGAATGGTGACATTTCAAGTTCTATGACAACATTGTAGCAAATACATACTAACCCCGAATCCATAGATTCCTTATATATTTTTGGGGGCAACCCCTCCTTCCCTTTTCAGGATGTAGCTTTATTTCGGAAACATATGACTTGGGATAGGTTTTTTCGAGGAAATCTCTCATGTCTTAGGAGTAAACATTGGCTAATTTAAAGCACTTTCTCACAAAAATGGTGTTAGGAACCGCTTTAAAGTGGGGGAATACATCGATGACATCTTTCAATATTTTGCATATTTCATGGTGTGATTTTCTTTCTTATGACGTGTCATTTTCTTGGTGGTGTCATTTGGTTTGATTTCCTCCAAGAGTGTAATATTTCTAAGCGTGTGACTTTCCCTTAGTGGCATGTTGCAAAGCAAGGCATTCCATAAGTGGAAAACTAATATTCATGATTTTTCCTCTTTTGGAGACATTAGGCGCGATGTTCCCTAAAAAGAAGACCTTACATGAAGCAAAATCCCCTTGAACAAAAACCTATAGACATAATATTCATAAAGCATCCAACATTGTGGTGCCTTATTGAAGTTGTCAAGAGGATAAATTTGGTATGGTATGGGAGGCTAATATGATTCTCTCATTTTCCACCTTTTTTATGATACTCACCTAGTGGACGGACTGAGGTTCCACTACCCAAAAGTGAGTGTGTGTGTGTTGTTTTCATAATGGGCATCATGTTCTACTTGTAAACATTTTTAGGAAAATAGCCTAGACCTGGTCCACATCACGTTGGACAGATTATCGAAGCTTGATCCCTTTCTTGGAAAAACAACCTAGACCTTGTCCACATCTCATTGGAGAAACTTTTGAAGCTTGATCCTTTTCATAGACAAATAGCCACATTCCACTCTCATTGGAACGGTTGAAGCTTGATCGTTTATTTTTCTTTGTTTTTCTTGGTCTTTGATAGGATATGATTGTGTATCGTTGCCATTGTTGCATACATAAGTGTCTTGAATGTCTACTTTAGTGTTATTTTGACATGGGGGAAAACTCTCACTAAAGTGGGGGAAAAATATAGTAATGGAAAATGCATCCCTTTTCCTTACTTAATTTGTGAATAATTAACAATAAATGAGCCTAATGTTGCCCTTATTTAGTGTTGTAATGTGTCTCACACATTCACATTAAGTCTAGGACCCTTTTTAATAAAATGGACTTAATGATGCCTTATTTAGGGTGTTGTAAAGTGTTTCTTTACACTTTCACACTAATCTAGAGCTTTAATTAATTAATTGAGCTTAATTTCCCCCTTTAATTCAAATCAAAGCTTTATTAATTACATTTTCCTAGGGATAAAGCTCGACATTCATTAATAATATTTCACAACACTTAATTTGGCAAGGTTTGTGTCCTAGGATAGTGACTTGAGACCCACTCACCACCTAGCGGACCCCCTTTTGGCATGTTATTTCACAATCTCTAAAATAGATCCTAGTTAAGTATGTTAGGACCCATTTGCCCTATGGTGAATGGGTCCTCCTTAACTTAGTACACCCCTTTTTGAACATATTCTTGGGATTTTAGTGATTTCAATTCCTAGATTTGATGTTAGCTTGTGTTATTTGAATTTTGGTGTTAAATCATAAGATATGTATAAATATAAGGTTATTTTACATAGTTTCACGTAAGAATTTTTATGTGACTTCATGAGATCAAAAGCAAGAGCATTATAGAGCATTCAAGAGCATTTCAAAGACATTCAATGGTAGATTATTGAAGTTTATTGCAGCAATCAAAGGTCATATCATCATGTCAAAGTCATAATGCATCATGCATGTTGTTGAGCTAATGTGTTGATGTAGCATTGAAGATCCAATTCAAGCTCATTGTTTCTTATCCAAATTCAAGATCTAGATCTACATACATTGAGGCCACTTCATGCTAGGTTGTTGATTTTTACTCCAAGTTTTAATTGAGAATTGGTGAGTTGTTTCACAATGTTGTTCATTCATCTCTCCTTCATGCATTATTTCATTAAAAGGTTTAATTACCAAAATTGGATTTGACCAAGGCAAACCCCTATTCCCTAACAATCAATAATTTATCTTCTCCTTTGATGTGTAATTGTAGGTTGTAGATATAAGATCAAGTGGAGAGCAAAGTTGTAAAAATTGTGAAGTTGCTAAAGTTGTCACCTTTCTTGCAAGATCATAGAAACTAAGCTAGAGGATTGATTTCTGACTTTCGAGAGTTGAATGTCTGGGATCTAGGAGTGCAGACATTGAAGAATAGGATCTCGAAATTGATTTTCCAGAACCCTAATAGGGACCCATTCACCACTGGGCGAATGAGTCCTCAGTGAAGCCTGAAACAACATTTTTTCAAAAAGGTACACATTGTTTCAACATCTGAAAATCTTCCTTTTTACTGTTATAATAGTTAGGTTTGTTTTCTAATTGTTATTTATGCATTTTATCTCTCATAATTGAGTGAAACATATAATCAAAAAGTAGGAGGTGAACCCATTTGATTCAATCACACATTTGGGTTCATCATTCCCCTTTTTCTATGTTTCAAGAATAATTGGAAGAATGCCATGCATATGAAAAAGTGGGTATTATTTTTTTTAATTCTTACTACTTTTAAAGTAGGTTTAGACTCCTTGCACTTCATAATATATGTTTGGTAGCCACATTCCATACAAGATATAAGTCAATATAGATACCCCTAAGTTATAAGGCAAGATAGATGAAAGATCCCTAAATAACTGGCTTAACCTAATATTTTCATACTATATGGTTAATCATTTCTCTAACTAAAAAAATATTATACAAGTACTATCTAAAAAATTCCTCTCTCCATAAAGAAGTGGAAAAAATATTTATAGGTGTTGGTTTCAACTTCAAACATAATTTTTTTTAAATAGATGATGACAAGAATAGAACAGAGATATATTTATCCAAATTAAACTAAAAACTTACAAAAAATTATCTCAAATTATATTTTGAATAGTTTTTTTTTCTATTGTTAGAGTTGATTAATGAACCCCAATTCTCCTAGAAATCACCTATGTCAACCAAAAACACCTAACATAAAGAGAGAAAAACAATTCAATTGCTATTCAACCCTCGAGAATTCTATGGATCCAAAAAAACATGAATTTATTATTGTATACAAAAATAATTCCTTATAATAAGGAATTTAAGTAACCCTTGATGAAACCATAGGTGATGATTAAATTAGATCACAACATATGTCCTCGTCCTATGACTTGATAAAATAAGTACAAGACCTAATTTTAGCTTGAATATGCTAAAGTTAAAAAGGGGACCTAATCACGAGGTCAAATGGGAAGCTCCAGAAGAAGGTTGGATCAAGGTCAACTTTGATGGTGCCTCGAGGGGAAACCCTGGGCACAGGATAATCTAGGTAGAATAATTGCAGAAATATTTATACATCTGGGAACATGCACTAACAACGAGGCAAAATTTCATGCTTCTTTGATTGGTCTTCAAATGGGATTTGTGATTGGAGCTAAAAGGATCCACTTGGAGGGAGGTTCTCTCATCACAGTCAATGCAATTTTTCTCAATAGTGCTCCTAATTGGAAATTAAATCATTGGTTGTAGCCAATAAAGCAATTTTTGGACAAGCTTGAGGCTTACAAGGTAAGCCACATCTGTAGAGAAGGAAACCATGTGATAGACAGCTTGGCCAAGGCGGCAACTGAGAAGGACTAAAGTTAGGGTACGTGTATAAAAGGTTGTGGGTGGAGGGTGGCATCGTGAGTAACTCTAGTGCTGTCAATATTGGGTACGTGTTAAGGCACATGCTCATTGGCAAGAGAAAGGGTCCCCTACCAAAAAGAAGGAAAATTGGAGGAATTTTTTTTTTATTCTGATAGCCATATTTGGGTGGCACCTCATGGATATGATGACATCAAGGTATGAGCTGGAGATGACATAGAAATAAATGGACGAGTGCCACCAATGTATATAACTCATGGGAGGTGTCCTACAGGGGTACGGTGGAAAGTTATCCGATATGGGAAATAAAGCTCGCATGAAAAAGGCAATAATATCCTAAAATGGTGGATCATAAATCACTGGTGGCTCATGCAACCATATCTCCCCAAGGTGCAGGTGGATTTGACATGATGGTGCATCTCCCTAAGCTACCATCATAACAAAGACGGGTGGGATGAGCTTAAAGGGCAATTAAAGTGGAGGTTGGCATTGAAGAAAGAAAATTTGGAAACTTCTCGCTCTCTACTCGGTCATTGGAAATGGAGAAGTCAATTTTTCTAAACACTTCCAAGCAATAGCAATCATTCTATGCAAAACTCACAGAAAAAGAGCCAAATGGGTTGATGGATTTAACACACCCGTTGATTTTATGGGAAAAAAAGAAAGTATTGGGAAAATAATTCTTCTTGGCCCACCAAAGCTTCAGGGCCAACATGGAGATCCCGACCATGTTCTTGGCCATGCTAATCTACATGGGTCTATCAAAGATGAGGAGCAAGAAATTATGTCAAATAGTTTTTCAACACACTTGGCTCAACAAAATTGATGAGGTGCTAGAAAATGTGGACAACAATTTGTTTGTCTTGTTGCCTCAGCATTACTACATGTCCTTTGGCAACAGGCTAGAAGTTCCAATTTTTTTGGTGGTGCAAACCCTTCACCCCCAAGAATTGGAGAATCGATGGGAAGAGATCAACAAGTGCATCTCTTTCCTCCTACAGGTGACGTGCATGTCTAGGACACCGACGATGGGATGGGTTGGAGCATACCTACAAGTTGGAGGTCTGGATGAAAAAATCCATACAAGATACAATGAAGACTGGGAGCTCAGTAGTGGCAATGAATGGTGAGAACAGGACTCATGGGACATTGAGGAAAAGGCTGACCACCCGACACATAGTGAGTGTGGTCCCAAATGCCTAGTGGTAGCTGATGCATTAGAGGCAAGGAAAATGCATGAGGTCGAGGATGAGGAATACTAGGTTTGGGGTAGTGTGTGAATTTCTTATGTTTTTTGCATGATAGTCGGTCAATCTGTAAATTTTGCTTTTTTGTGAGGGTCAGTTTTGTTCTCTAGAAATATGGAGGCCCTCTCTTTTGGAAGTGGTTGTAATGGGTAGGTGTGGGATTCAAACAAAGTGAGCCACTGTGTGGAGTTTCTCTACTTGTATGTAAAGGGTAGGTGATGATACATAGGAGATGAAGTTTTTGGAGCGTATCATGAAAGTCTTCAGGATGATCAATGTAAAACTTTTTTGAAATCAATATAAAGGTGATGAGGGCGCAGCCCGAGACACAGAAAATAACCCACAAACAAGAGAATAATTTTATTATTCAGAAAATGGAGCTTCTTACATGCAGAGGATCTCAAATCACCAAGTTCTACAACACATGCAAGTTACAGAAAGCTACAAAATAACCCTTTCGCAATATGCGAGCTTGTCCCCAAAAAGTTACCCAAAAAATTAGAAACCCGCCCATAAATAGAGCTCCTCTTTAGTTTGGAGTCAAAACAACATTAAAATTTGAGTTTAGGTGGTTTGGCGCCGAAAAATAGAACTTGAAGTTCAAACTTCAAAAGAGCATTTGCAATTGTATCTTCTAGAAAGTGCGCCAACTTCCTGAGGCCATAACTTTTGATCTGGGGCTCCGATTCGCAAACCGTTTGAACCGTTGGAAAGGTCTCGAAGTCAAGAACGCGCTTGAAATTTTCCACGCCAATTTCGGCAAGTTTCGGGGCCATTCTGGGAGCTCTAAGTGCCTCAAATCCTACTCAGAAGATTTTCAGGTGCAAATCTGGGAAACTAAAATTGCAATATCTTTTAACCTAGGAATAGAAAATAAAAACCGTAAATTGGGAATTTCATTATGACAAAAAGGGTATCCAAAAATATAAAAACATCTAAAAATCAAGAAACTTGAAATTTAGCTATTTTTGGGTGATGCAAGATTGCCCTTACACCACTAGATGCTCCTGCATCAAAAGGGTGCTACCCCTAGCAGCTATTTACCGATCCAAAAAAAAAGGGGACCTAATAATTAATTAATTAGGTGATGACCTATTTTACTCTAGCACCTATAAATGTTAAGCTATTCTTAGCTTTCTTTTTAATAATATTAATTTAGAATTTCACTAAGTTATAACTAAGTTAACCATACAATATTTATGAAAACTTCAAAATATGAATTTTGAGACACTCAAAATCACCTAAAACCACTATTTTTATAATTTATTTATAGAGGAACCAAAATAACTAGTTTTTAAATATTTTTAATAGAAATATATGAATCATCTAAGTTATTTTCATATTAATAAATAAATATTACAATAATTATTTTGAAAATAAGTATGTAAATCTTATTTTTATGTATGTAACAATGAATTAGTCATAAGAGATTATGTTAGTCTTTAAAATCAACAAACCATAAATTTGCAACACAACACATAATGTATGTGGAGAATTTTTTTAGAAAAAAGATTCACCATTAAAGAGAGGCTCAAGAATGTATTAAGCTTTCAGAATAAAATACATATACAACACTCTAAATCCCTTTAATTCAACATAATTTCATCAACACTTATGTACCTATGAAATAATAAAATGAAACAACCATCTCATGCCTCCAATTTATAGAGAAATGAGAGAGAAATACCATAAATGGTTTTCAAAAATAATATACCATCAAAACATGGTAAAATTTCAAAAACATCATATCCAAAATGAAGACTCTTCTAAGAACATTAAAAGTAACCCTCGATGAGCCATGAATGGAAAAAATAATCCACATACTAGTTATAAATGACATGTTTGAATATTAACTCTTCCATAATAGCCCATATCCCAAGCTAGGAATCCAAATTTACCACCTAAAAATATGGGACCGATCAACAACATGCAAGATAATCCACTACTCAAACTCTCGTGCCGAAGTTTAGGAATATGAAAAATAGCATTGTAACCACTACTACCAACTCAAACTCCTTAATGAATACCATTACTTGATATATTTCGAATTTAGGTGTCAAACTTATATAACAATACCTTTCCATTATCTATCATCTTTCACACATAGTGATGTTGAAAACCAGCATGCTTAGTGCAAGAATGAGACATGGGATTCTTGGCCAAAAAAATTACTCTAAATATCAAAACCAATTCTAACCAACCTGCAATCAAAACCAGTACCTGCACAGTCTTTGTAAACATAGTGCCTACTTAAATACATGTTTAGGAGCCATTTAGTCTACTTTGATGGTGAATGAAGCAAATATTGGTTTCCTCTTACTCATCCAACTCACTACACTACCAAACAAAGAGAACACATAGTCACTAGTGGACCTTCAACTGTCCAAGTCACCTACCTGATTTACACCCACAAAGTCTTATATGTCCAAAGCCTTATCCATACAATTATTACCTTGATAATACAAATATTAATTATAGTTAACTTGAAAATATCAAAAACCCACTTAAAATAAGTCTTATATTCCTTACCTTGAGCTTAAATGCAAACCTATGTAAAGCTCTAATTTGGCAATATATAGTCTAGTGCAAACCATTACATACATCAAGATACTAACAACACTAGCATAGGTTGTCTTTAAAATAAAATAAAAATCATCATCCAACTAGGAACACATATCTAATTAAATATCAGTGCTAATATTAAATGGAATACTTACTAGTTGAAAATAATGCATACTAAGCCACTACAACATGGCATCAACATACCTAGTCTATCATAACCAAATTGTTCTTTGTACTTGATCCTTATTGTGCTTCATACCAAGAATATACATTTTTATCCCCCAAGTCCTTCATATCAAATCTACCAATAAAAACATGTGATTCACATACAAGACAAGAATCATGTGGTATTTGTGTAGGATCTAAAAACATATCATCTTTGTATAGGATGAGGTAATGTATAAACCATTCAATAATAAAATCTTTAAGTGTTCTTGAAAATATTTTTTCTAGAATTTTATCCTTGTATATAAAATATGCACATACAACTACATAAAAATTAAGATGTGTATTAGGATATCCTTTTCCATTCGTACATAAAAAACCTTGGTGCTGCAAAAGCATAGGTAATATAAACATAAAAATCTCAAAAGCAAGTGATGTTTGTCTAAGATCCAAAATCATCATCTTGTCCATTATTCTTATCATGCACTTTCTTACTCTTTTCATCAAATTTTTGGATTAGTGCATCTAGGGTAGAGGATAGGATGGTAATATGGGATGTCTTAGGACTATGATGGGTATATGCATAAGATGTGAGAGGAGTAGAGGAACTAATTTTTTATTTTAAAGGAGTGAAATAATGGATATTTCTATGGTCATGTAATATTCCTAAGAAATCTTATAGGTAGATTTTTTGGCTAAGGAGTGTGGTGGCAAGATCAGTAGTAAAGGATGAAAGAGGTATAAAAAAGGGATTGATTGTAATGTTACTAAGTGGTATGTTAGCAATGGATGAAGTAGGTGGCTATTTTAGAGGTAGGAATAGATGCACAAAATTTAAGAGACTATTCATTTGTGGCATATAATACCTCCAACATTTCTCTTCCATACTCATGATATTTTTTTATAAAAGGCACATAGGCCTGAAATATTTTATTAATATTTTATAAAAATTAGCTAGTTACAGTATGATTACCAGATGCTATACGCAGGGTTGGAGCCTTGGAGAGACATGAAGCAGTGATTTGAAGATCCAGAGGGTGTGGGTCATGCGAAAGAAGGGTTATAATCACTCAGCCTGCTTCAAGCACCCTGTTGTAGAATGCCACTCCCACTTCAGTTTTGTGAACCTTGAAAGCCTCATCAAGCTCCGCCTCCAGCCTTCTGTAAAGAGATTTCTTGAGAACCACATAAATGCAGAGGTAGCCAGAGCACTTTTGAAGCTTTTCATATTTGAAGAGCCCACCGACCAGAGCTTTGTCATTATGGAAGTCATACTCCCTAATTATTGAATTGAGGGTATGGCCGACCAAGAAACGCTCATGAACATAACATATTTTGAAGTATGTCACTAGACCATAGTGTTGCAATAGGTCCATACTCATGATATTGAAAAAATAGATTAAAATTACCTTTAATAGATTTTTTTGACTCTTTTTATTTGATAAACTAGCAATTTATGTAGAAAAATCATTTTTAAAATTTATCTCACTATCATAATCATCTAGGTTGTGTTTATCTCAAAATTTTTTGGATGAATATGCATATATATATCTATATTAATAAAAGATAGAAATACACATATTCAAAAAAAAAGGTGGGTGGTAAGAAGGCACACCCCGAGAGTCACATGGGCTAAGCCTAGAATATCAAAGAGTCTTGGACTATGCCTAGAAATCAAGAAACTTTACAATAACAGAAAATCAAAAAATCTATTATGCAGCCATAGCAATGCCAGCAGAGGGTGGTGGGTCCTTATCATTCAATTTTCCCCATACAGAAGTGGGGTCTAGAGTGACATCAAGGGGATCCCAACCATCATCATCTTTCTCGTTCTCTTTATCTTTATCTTCATGACAAGGTGAAACTTCCAAATCCAAATGTGGGAGCCACTTAGAGGTATCAATGGGCCAACCAAAACTACCTCCAGGAGCATCACCAGAAGGCCACCCAAAATATTCCCTTCCACCCCCTACCACTCCTCCAGAGGGCCACCCCAGGTTAGCCCATGGAGGAGGAGAGGGTGACCATCTACAAGGGAGAGAGTTGCGATGCGGAGCCTGAGAATGGGGACGAAAATCTTTGGCATAGCCACTTCATCATTGGCCAGTTCCTGGTACTTCACCCGAGAAGTAGAAAAACAAACATATCAACAAGTTACCATACTTGAATGTATTCTTCTTATCCTTCTTGATTTTTCCCAGATTCTCCATTAACTGGCTTATGAGCAATTCACATAAATCATAGTCTACGTTTTGTTTAACCATTTCATATGTTGCATAGATAGTTGTGTCGGATACTGAATTCTCTCAGCTTGAGTGGTAAATCTTATAGTTGATAATCATTGATGCAAATTTTACATTCACTGCGGCAATATCATCTATCATCATTGCCCTTTTGTCCCATTTCGAGCCTGTTGCTTCAATAACCTTATCATTCTTTACAAACTTCAAAACTAGAAGCTTACTAGTGGAATTTAGTCCAGTGACTGCACATATAGCTTCTTTGGTGATTTTGAATGGCACATCCAACCACATGAATTCATTATCGACATGGCTCAGTAAATATTGAACACATTCATCTTCTTTGAATACAGGGAATTTTGCAAATTGCGCAAATTTCTTATCTTCCATGTTTTGAATTTTGGTTTCACAATAAGATATTCTTGAGTTATATGATGAGTGTACAAATCTAGCACATGTGAGGTTCCCAAATCTTCAATGTTTGTGTGCACATAAGCCCTAATATCCTCAATATGCAGGAACTTGTATGGCACCGATGAAAATGCACCTAAGGGTTTTGTATCTACTAACTTATACGGATGTCATTTGAACTTTGGACGCAGCCTATCCTTAACTTCAACTACCAGAGGAGTAGACATGATTGCAATCACATAAATTTACAGGTTTTTAATAAATACCTTTCAGGGACAAAAACAAAATTTGATTGCAGATTCCCCTTTATGCTTGAGTCTCTCCACAAATTCGCAATGATCACCTCAGAGCTCTCCAAAAAATGCTTTTCTCCAAATGCAATATGACAAATGAGGGTTGAATTTGTTCCTTTTATTGTCCACATACCTAACTCCTTTATTTTGCAATAAATTATCTTTCCCTAACTCATCCGATTTTCTTCCTTTCAGGCACCGAGATAGATGACTTTTATGCGGATCGCCAATATCCTTCACTAATACTTCTAACTAGTTGAACAATATCTGCAAAGTATCAACTCTCTTATTGGACATATCCGGATTCTGGTATCATTCACCTACAAGAGGGGGGGGTTTGAGAGTTTTTCTTGATAGCTCCCCCTATGCCAAAGACCTAAAATTAATTCCCTGAGGAATTACTAGAAGTTGTTTCTGGTGCAGGTCCATTTCCTTCTACAGAGGGATTCTTCTTCACCCATTTCTTCTACATCTGCTTTTTTATCACATCAGTAGTAACTTTTCCTTTCCCTTTAACATCATGTTGTATGTTCTATTTTACTGGACCTCTTCTATTCCAACAGAATCTAGCGATGTGGCCAAATTTGTTGCAGTTGTAATACACAACATTTCTCTATCCAGACCAATTGTTCCACTGACTTTTTCTTGATCTACATTGGTTAGCAATATGTCCAAATCTATTACATGCATAGCATCTGACATCTCTATGAAAGTTGTTCATCACAATTTTGCATTCACTTGACTTATGACCATATTTATAGCAATTGAAACACTGACCTAAAAATGATGGTCTACTTGAGTTCACCCTACTTCTACACTGAGAATCCATATGACCAAATTTATTGTAGACATAACAATAGCCATTAAATCTTTGAGCATTTGGTTGCCTTACTGGATCTCTTCTGGTTCCTTTCATCTGACTTCCTTGTTTGAATCTTCCTTGTCCAAAATTCCTTTGTCTAGATTCATAGCTTTCTCATTCTTCATATCCAAGACCTCATATGTCACCATCAGTCCTTTGTCCTTTGATCAGCTCATCAAGTTTGACTGAGCTTGCTTTGAATTTCTCCTTATACTCATTTGTTGTAGCAAGTTCATCTCTAAGGTCGTCAAGCTGCTTTTCAAGCATCTCTTCATTGTTCTTGGATTGCTCCAATTCATTATCTAGTCGGTTGCATTGTTCAAACTTTTCTTTCAAGGAAATTGCAAGCTTTTCTTCATTCTTCTTCCTGTCCTCAAGCTCCTTGGTCATTTTCATCATGGTGGATTCCATCTCTCACTTCACGGTAGCATTTTCCTTGGAAAACTTTCCACATTCTTATGTTTTCTCCTTAAAATCCAAATTGAGTTGTTCATCTTCCATGATTTTGTTCTTTTGTTTGAGCTGACCACATAATTGCTTTCTTTTCTCCCTTGATTCATTGATCTTGTCTTTTAGTGACTGAATGAGTTTTTCTACATTTTCAAGATTTTCTTGCAGTTCCCAATTCTCAGATTTCATTTAGTCAAGATCATCTAGGGCCACCATAATTTATTATTGAAGACTACTTGTATCCATTGAAAAACACCTTCCAAGATCTCCTCAAGCTGTAATACTTCTTCCAAGGAACTAGCTCTGATACCAATTGTTGGAAACAAGCAACACTGAGGGGGGGTGAATCAGTGTTGAGCAAAAAATTGACTTTATTTGTTATGTGATTTAACTTAACCATTCAATAAAACAAACATGCATCAACAAAAAGAAAATAATCTCAACACCATAACACCAAATTTTTTTACGTGGAAACCCTGTTAGGGGAAAAACCACGGTGGATGGCCAATCCACAATATAATATGAGTATGCCCAAAATAAGAAGTACAAAATGGGAATGCACTTGCATTCGGGCTCACTGCCTAGAGCTCACTGCTCAAAATGGATGGACTCACTACCTTACAAGGATTTTTAATAAATCCAAAAGAGTGAGCTGATGGAATAGCATCACAATTCCTAATTACAGTTCCAATTAAGCTTTGATGACAATCTGCTATCCTTCAAACATATTCAACAATTCTACTCTGCTCTGCACAACTTGCACTTCAAAAATATTAATGCATAAGTGAAATTGTGCATAATCGCTTAATCGATCTTCCTGATGATCGCAACACACCACCACACTACTTTCTCACCCAACAAATGATATATCAAATCTCCTATTAATATCCACAACTAGAAATACAATCTCTATAGGTCGACCTTAACAAAACTTGGAAATATTATTCACTATCATTCCAAAATTACAATTGGATTTACAATGTGGTTCTAACACCGTCGACTAGAATATAGCTGAGACCCATAATTAAATATTTGAACATAAGAACATTTTAAATAATTCCACTTTACACATCCACAACGCGCCACACTCACTGAGTTGGCTACAACGAACAAATAGACACAAAACATCCTACTGGACCTCCAAGCTCATACTAAAACTAATGCAACACCACAAAATTCAATAATAAGATAATATACATGTTCACCAAGCAATCCCAGTGGTCCAAAACATAAAATGATGATCCAGTGAAGTAGATAGATTGACTGACTGACCAAATACCCTGTTCTTCAAATATTATGTCAATAACACAAAGTATTGCACTTTATCTGCCAGTATGACTAGATATAGATCTATGGACCATAAGGATGAATTCAGTTGCCATCAATGACAACACTAGAAGCCATATGCCAACAGGTAACCCTAAGAGCTTATCTAGAAAAAGAAAAATCCCATGAAGAAAGGTTCAAGACAAGTTTTACAAGGCTTGATGAGTTAATTACATCTCATAAACCTGCTAAGGATAAAGGTGATCTAAGACTTGAAGAAGGACAAAGCTCAAATGTTAAACTAGTTTCCAACAAAGTGGACAAACTATGGAAATTTCAAGGCAATACTCATCAAATTAATAACCAAAGGAACAATATCAGAAGGATTCCTATCCAATAGCTCAATGCTCAAAGGTACCCATCTTTTAATGTTTTTTGTTTCTCATGCAATAAATTTGGACATAGGGCAACAAAATGTAGAAGTAGGATGAACCAGAATAGAATGAGTCAAAATATTGGATTCTTTACTGGACAATACTCTGTTTGCAACAAGTTTGGACATAGAGCTACTGAATGTAGAAACCAGATGATGAACAAGTTTAGTGCTAGTAGAAGGATTCAGTCTTTTCAAGGCTACTGTTACACATGCAATATATTTGGACACAAGGCTAATTAGTGCGGGTCAAGGATGAATGCAAATCAGTTTGATCAAGGATATGTTGTGTGCTACACTTGTAATAAACTAGGACATATCTCAAAACTTTGTAGGAGCAAAATTGGGAAGAAACCTAATCCGGAACATAAGAACAAGCTTGTGAACAAAGTAGATCTCAAAGAAGGAAAGAAATGGGAAAAAATTGGAGGAAGAAGGAAGAACATAAGAACAAGGATGAATCAAATACCCCTGTATCTGCATTTGGTGCAAATACCTCTTCCAAGAACTAAACACAGTAACGGTTTCAAGGGGAGCAGTCACAAAAAAATCTAAAAAGGCCCCGATGTATGAGGTGTCAAGCCATGACACAATGATATGTGATGTGAGTCATCATTTTGAAGGTATTGAAGAAATTTTCAGCAAAAAATGGTTAGATCTAGAAAATTGTGGAACTTTTCTTGGTTTTCAGTGTGTTTTATAAAGTAGTTGGCAGTTTTAAAGCTAAAAAGCAATAAATGTGAATTAGGGCTAAATTCGTGAGCAATAAAGTAAGAGATGAGTTAAAGAAAAACAAATTTTTGAAATTTGGAAGAAGTAGTGCAAGTTAAAGTGAGACTGAAGGAAACTTAGATCATTGTACATCGAAACCCTAGTTCTCGACAAGCAGAATAGGTATTCTTTGTTATCTGAATTTTGTGGTTTTTAAAGTTGAGGGAACTCTTTGTTAACTTTATTCAAAATTATTTGGGGAATATGGCCACTCCTACTATTGTGGAAATTTTTTAGAGACCCCAACCAATATTTAGAAGATGTTCATGGAAAGTGTATGAAAATGTCCCCTGGGTGCGTTCACGCACATTCCAAGCCATTTGCTACCCACCGAAGATCCAAGAACATACATTCATGGGAAGCTGGAAGAATTCAATCATCAGGAGCTGAAGGATCTATGGGACAATGAGTTGACTGGAGATGATCTATTGCTTAACGAGAAATATGAAAACCTAGTTCAAAAAAAGCTGAACATTTGGAATTGGTTTCCAAAATTTTTTAGTGAGAGTGAGGCGAAGTTTTTCAGAACGGCCCTCAGTAGGGTTCATGGAAAATTTGAGTGGAAAAAGGAACCATGGATTATCAACAAGGATGCAATTTGAGTTGTGACCGGTCTTTGTGATACTGGTGTCATTCTAGTTCTAAAAGTGGTGAAAAATGATGAAGTCACAAGGCTAATTGGTGCTAAGTTTGACAGGAGAGCTTTAACCACAAAGTCTATTGTAAACCTTATCGTCAATTATGTTGCCATCATGATTGGGCAGAAAATCTATTTCACTAATCGAGTAAATTTAGTATCGGCTACGACAATTCATACTACTTATGAAATGGTGGTGAATGGAAAGGATTTTGATCTTTGTGAGTTGCTTAGGTTGCAACTTATGGAGAACCTGAGTATGACAAAAGCGAAGAAGCATGTTTTCAAATTTGGAAATTTAGTTGTTCGTTTATTATTCTATTTTTTGGAGTTACTAGGAAGAAAAGGCATAATGTGGGACAACACCAGACTAGTTGCTCAACAAATTTTTGACCATCTGTGCAGTCTGGGAGATTTTAGGGCACTAAACAATGCCCTAACTGCATTCTTTGTAGTATTTTAGAATCAAAATGCATGAAAGAGAATGGGTCCCAAGGAGTTTGGCAAAGAAGTATGAGAAGGAGATAACATTTCTTGTATCTACAAATGAATGCATCATTGAGGTTGTAGAACCTAGAATTCGATGGATTGAACCTCTAGGATATGAGATTGAAGAGAAAATGGTAGAAAGGTATATTGAGATCCTGTTGGAGAGTCCTAAGGACCCCTCTCTACCTAGACACGGTACATATCAGGAGAAATCTATTGAAATACATCTGGAGGCTATTGTAACTAAAAGAAGAAAGAAGGTCAAATCTTTCTTCCAAGATGTAACATACACTAAGGATGGGATAGAATAATTGAAGGAGGCAATTGATGAAAGGAAATCCAAATCTACTAAACAGTCCTCCAGACCTAGAAAATTAGGAAGACTATCTTTTGGTGCTAACCAACACCTATTTCCAATTCTTCCACCCCCAGTGTTGCTAATGTTGAGAAAGGGAAAAGGAAGGAACAAAGTGTTCCTACATTTGTTGATATAGCTTCCCCTTATGGTCCTAGTACTAGGGCATCCAAGAAGAAGGACATACCTCCTGTTGCTTCAGGAAGAAGAAGAGTGAAACAAAAGGTTGATAGGAAAAGAAGTTTGAGTGATGTTGTTGAGGAAGAAATTGAACTTGGCTTAGAAGGAGAGCAACGGCTGAAAAGAAACAAAAGGAGTAGTACATCCCATGAAGAAGCCAAAACCAATTTTGTTGTCTCTACAAATGAGGAGCTAGAGGAAGAAGAGGATACTTATCAAATTCATGTACATACAAACAAGAATGAAGAAGGATCATCTAATCCTATGGAGGACATGACTAGATATCCTCTGGCAAGTGGTCATCCAACCTTAGATTTAGGAAGCTTGGTTAACAACGTGATTGATAATGATCTTATGCCAATTGTTGAGCTATATGATAAGGTCAATGATGAAGGGAAAGAAACCATCATAAATGCATTTGTACAATACATAGTTATTTATAATATAAAAATGGATACAATACAATCAAAATATATTGAAAAAGTGTGGAAAGAGTTACTACTTAGAAGGCAAGAGGCTTTAAATGTTGAATAAAAGATGAGAAGTGAAGCCTTAAAATCTATCAATTCCACTTTTTCAGAGATAGAAGTTGCAAATTTGTTGAAAGAATGTTCTACATTGTTTAGATTCAAGCAAAGAGTCAACATGTTAATGACTAAGGAAGATGATTATATGGAGAAATTAAGGAAAGATACCCAGGAAGTAATCAGGCAATTAGCAAGGAGCTATGGGGAAAGAATCAATTCTTCACCCCACATTGCTCAGGCACAAGAACATGCTATTGTTGCAAAAGTAATGAATAACCCAGTCTTGGAGACTGTTGATGAGACACTTGGTGATTCAGAGACCCTTGCCTCTCCAACTAACATAGAAGAAACTACAAGAAAAATATATGATGATCATCATAAAGATCATTCCGATGAAAAGAGAGAACATCAAGAATCTATCGGGAACAGGGAAGAGAAAAACAAAGATGAAAGTGAAGGTAGTAAGGAAAAAAAGAAGGATAATGACAAGGATGATGAGGATAGAAGGGAAAAGGAAAATTAAGAAGAAGAAGAGAAAGAAAAGGAAGTAGAAAAGAAAGAAGAGGAAGACAAGAAAGTCATTTCAACTGAAGGAGAAATTTCCAAAGGCATTGAACCATCAAAGCCATCTGGAGAATCATATGAAAGTACTCTTAAAGGTCTTCTTTCAAGAAAAGTTGTAATCCAACTTGGGCTTCTACCTCAACTAGTTAAGCTACCATCTCACCCCGGTTATGTGGATTTGACAAAAATCACACCAAGTGATAGAATAAAACTAAGTGACACCTTTCTTAGCTCTATCACACAAGAAGCTACAAAGTATTATCAAAAGGGAAATGAATTAATAAATGAAGCTATCAAAGCTTTACAAGAGATAGCCTCTAGTGTTACATCAGATAACTCTCTAGCTCCAATTGAAAATTTGAGGCTTATAGTTGATTCAGTTAAAGATTACACATCTAACCTCAAGGTACAAACTGCAAAAGAAATGGAGTTGAGTATGCTAGAGAAAAAACTGGTGTTTCTGCAAGACAAGTGTATAGTTGTATGTGACAAGGCATTGAAAACTTTGAAATAGGTAAAATAATGTAATGAGGAAGCCTAGCTGCCATTTTTTTACTGCATGAAGTGGTCGGAAGCCACTCGAGGTATCAAGGATTTAATGGACTCAATTGAGTTTCAACTTTCAGATGCTTCTATAGATTATAAGATTGCAGATGATAGAAACTATGTTAGGTGGGTTTCTATTGTAGATCTTCAAAGTAAATTCTTCATCCTGTAGAGGTAAAAAGAAGATGCTATGAGACGGTATGCCCAGCTTGGAGACCTGGTTATGTCCAGACATGTCTCTATATCAAATGCAGTATTGAAAGCAAAAAAACTTGAGAAGATGAACATTGCTCCATCCACTCCAGAAGAAGGAGAAGAATGTATGGAGGAAATAGAATCTATACATAAAACTCTCTCCAGGGAAAAAGAGGTCTAGGATGATGGAAAGCCAACTTGGGAAGCGATTCTCAAGGAGTTACAAGGTGCTCCTAGTTTCTGATTTGAAACTTTTTTTCTCGGTTTGTTTTCCTTGATGTCAAAGGGGGAGAAGAGGAGACGAGGAGAAGAGTATGTATAAATTATGTTATGTTATATGTTTGTACATATGTTAGGGAGAGTAGAGCACAATCTTATTTTGAAGTTTTGAAGCAAGTTTCATTTTTTGGCACATGTTGCCATCAATGACAAAAGGGGAGATTGTTGGAAGAATGAAGAAGGTGCCCTTCGGGTTTGTTTTCATTGATGCCAACATTGGCTGGTAGCTAACTAATTAAATTGTGTGTCTATGTTGATCCGATATTTTGGTAAGGAAATATTCTCAGTAAAAGGAAACTCTATGAGTTTTTGATATGTTTCTCAGGAGTGTCATTTACAGGTATAAACGAGTTTTCAACAAGTTTGTGTGATCCGGTTGAGTTATCCAAGTGACAACAATTTGGTACTCTTTTGGCCGACAAGGTTAAGAATTATTTATACTTTGTGTGTTCCTTATTAGGTCTGGGCCGACCTAATTTTTGGATGATAGGTTTTCTTTTGTGTGCCAAAAGGAATTTTCAATTGGGTTGACAAGTCATTTTTAATTTAGTGTGCACTCAATTAGGCTGACCTAATTGATGCTAGAAAATATGGCTGTGTATATAGATGTGTGTGTACCTAAAGATATAGTATGGGTATGTGAACGATGCAAAAAATGTAGTGTGAAGTAATTAACGACGATTGCATATCTGCAACCAGAGTATAATTTTGGTATTATCAAAGCTTAACCAAAATTATTTTCTGCACTTTGTAGGTGCACTCCTCCAATTCATTTTTGGCAGTGAGCCACACCTTTTGTATCTTGGCTATAAGCCATATTTTGTATTCAGGTTGTGAGCCTTTCAAGGACAGTGAGTCTTGGCAATTAGGGCCTTGTAATATCTTATGACCGGTTATAATATATTGTAAGCTAATCCTCACCATGGTTTTTCCCACTTTGGGTTTTCCACATAAAAATCTCAGTGTCATTGTGTTATGATCTATTTTGTGTTTTGTTTCACTATTGCAGCTAGATGTGGATTGTTAATTGGATGGTTAATAATTAATTTTGTTAGTAGAATACTAATTCACCCTCCTCACAGTATTAGGCGTGTTCAACAATATCAATAGGTGTTAATCATTGGTACATAAGACAAACTTCAAATGGACTATTTTATGTATCTATTTACTACATTATTGTAGCAATATTGGACCTAGGTTAGGTTTTCATCTCATTTACAAGGATTTTTGAATAATATATCCATAAAATCTAAATGATCATACAATTCACCCCCTTAATTTTCCCATATATCTAAGGATGGAATGTAGTGGACTTCATCAACTTAGTATCCATCATAAACTATAGTGATAACCAATTTCTTTTGAGGAATATAGTACCCTTAATAGAGATGATGGTTTTTGGTAGACTAAAATGGACCAAAAAAATTTCGACTAAAAAGCTTGGTAGTTTCTTCTATAGAAACCCCCTTCTTAAAAGCTACCATGATGGCCATCTTGGAGAATCTATCTACAAACACATACATAAAATTCATGTCATTTTTAGTTATATGAAGGCCTAAAATGAAATCCATGTAAATAAGCTATTAACATTTATCTCAAATCAAAAGAGGTCTATATACTTGTTTTCTATATGTAGGCTTCACAACGACCTAAACTCATGTGACAAATAATTTCATCTTGCAAGTAGTAATTAGTGACATGCTTTCCATCCAAGAGTCTAGTATAATTGAAAAAAATAGAATCGATAGGCCATATAATTTATGCCACTCTACTATCTAATATATGTAGGTGTCTAAAATTATTTCAAATAATTTTTAACTTCATTAGTGTTCCCCTTCTTGTGGTGAACTTTTAGATGAAATTGTTGGAGGTAGGTGGACCACCTTTAATGTTGATCATTCTACAAATTTAATTTTGTTTTCATGAATTGGAGATACTTGTGATATCTGTGAATGGTAGCCTATTTTCTTAAGATAATGCATTAAATGTTTGCATGCATAGCATACAACTCCTTCCCAAATGTAGGATAACTACATACTATATTAGAGGTATCATTTTTTTAGGAAATTGGATGCTTATGTGAACATTTTCAAAAGCATACATCTCAATTTTAAAAGACAAATATAGATCTAGAAGAGCCAATACTAGTGTTGAACATTTCTTTCTACTTTAATTTCATGAAAGCTATTTTTTTATAGCTTTATGTAAATTATTTTTAATTTGACTCCTCTCTTGAGTGATTTATTCATAGGTCATGTCAAGTGTGAGAATATAATAACAAACTTTCAATAAAAAATAGCATACTTTTTTATGTTTGTATTTCTTAAAAAAAATTGAATATTTTTTTTAATTGATAGTATAATTTAGTTTCTAATAAAATAAAATAAATGTCATGAGCATTGATCTTTGTATAGTAATATTTATTTTTTCTTCATTTTTTTTAATTTATAACTTGAATATTAGTGAGTGAATTTTTTTTCTCTATTTTGATAAATATATATTTTAAATAAATCTTATATTTGCATGTACTAAAAACACAACTGTTTTAATGAGATATAAATTTTTATCTAAAATATTAAAAAAATCATCTCAACATAGAATATATTTTCTAATGCATCATATTTTTCAATTCTTTTAATAAACTTTAATATTTTTTCTTGAAAGACAGTCAAACTTATATTTTGGTGCTCATGACCTAATTTTATTAAAAATAAAAGAGAAAATATAAACAATAATTTAAAAAAATGAAACTACACATAGATCTACAAAAGATTATTTTAGTTTTTTTAAATGTTTTTATATGAGGATTCATAAAAAAATCTTATTTTTTGAATAATTTTATTTTTTGGTAAATTGGCTCCAAAGTGACACTACATATGAATTTAATGGACACTTCTAGTTGGAAAATTTGTGGCCCACATCTAATTTAGCTAGAATGTGTCCAACTAAAACATATATTTGACCAAAATTATTTTTTAGATGAAAATACTTAAATTAATTTGTGTTGATATAAATTATTTTGAAGACATAAATTTGAACTTTCACCAAGATACAACAGACTATTTTGAGAAGTCATATGTCAACACTATTTTACACTAATCAAGTTTACATATTTTACAAGACTTAGATCTAGTATCTAGTGCTTTTGTTCACCTATCTTGAGAATGACATGGCGTAAATAGGTGTTTTGCCTCTCTAGGTCCTATTTACACGTTAATTCCACTTAGGTCTTAGGATTTTTTAGATAGTGTTAGTTGTCATTAGATCTTATCTTATATTTTGGCATTTAATGTTGTGTCCTAAGTCATTTAATATTTGTTGAGGTAGTTAGCTCATTATACAGGATTAAGACACATGTCAAGATCTTTTCTAATCCTATCTCACAATTTTTCTATATTAGCAAGGCATCATATGTACATCAGATATTCAATTTGAAAATATTGCATCCATAATCATAGCATGATATTTCTGTCATTTCTCTCTTATGGAAGTTATTGTGTTCTTGTAGGTGATCCTAGGGTGTTGAGGAGTTCACCATTAACTCTTATATGGTATCAAAGCTTTAGTACTCCAAATTCTTCCCAGATCTGAGGGACCTATTTTGGCTTGAAAATTTTGTTGGGTGTGATTGGAGGGGCTCCTCTTTGTGACTTTGTATTGCAAGTTTATTTTGGATCTTTTTGGTGCAAATTTGAGCTCACCATTGAACTCAAAGAGTCTAAGAAAGTCAAATTTTTCCTTTTATTTCATTCAAACCAGACATCTGAGGAAAAATCTATGAGGATTTGAAGAGGGAGATTTGTTGTCAGATCCAACATAGAGTTGTCATTTTAGAGCATTTTGGGTCAAACCTAACCCTACCATTACACTCAGAAGGCCCAAAACCCCCTATTTTCATATATAATACTTCATTTTTGGTGTCAAAAAAAATTTGGTGATTTTTTAATTTTTGGTCGACTATCTTAAATTTGACATCCAAATGACCATCATCAAATACTATGTTAAATTCGATGATCATAAAAAATATTGTCTTAAATTGACAGTCAATGATCGTCATCTACAACTATGTTGAATTTGACGGCCAAATGATCGTCAACAAGTCACTCCAATCTACCCTCTTCTCCATCAATAGTTTTGAATTTACAATTCAACTTCAAACAACCATAACTCAGTCATACAAACTCCTTTTCTCAATATTTTTTTATTTATGGTATAATTTTGTTCTCTTTTTAGTGGTGTAGTTGGTTTTTTAATTTTTGTTGGCTTTCAATTGTGGTTTGTCCTTGATGACAAAACTGGTTCTCTGATTTGGAATTCTTAGTTTGTTTAATGATCAATGGTTCTCTGATTTAGAATTCTCAGCTTGATTTATCATTTTGATAGGATGATTTTCAATTTGATCCTTCAAGGTTACAAGTAACAGGTATATTCAGTTGATTATTATTAGTTTGTCTTTGAATGATATATTAGTACATTATTAATCTCATATTATTGCACTATTGTATTGTTTTAAGGCATTCATGATATTTATACTTGATTTGTATAATGGTATTTACATCTAGATTCTTGAGATGACTTTTGGCTTAGTTTGGTTGCATTGGAATCATTGATATTACTGTGGTCTTTGCACTTGAAGTATTTTAAATTGATCAAATAAGGTGATTCAAGTATATTCATTTTTTTTGCTAAGGATTCGTAAGCTTCCTTGTTACATTCAAATGTAATGATAATGTTTTAAGGAAGTTGATACTCACATTTCTCTGTGGCATTATCAATACATACTTCTATGGTTTTGCTAAGGTAATCGGCATCTTATATGGTTATGAGATCTTTGATTTACAATATGGTTTCTAGTTTATAAGTTATGGCATTGCTAGCAATAAACTTATAAAGTGATAAAGGTATCGGGCACTAAAAGTGACATAAGATTTTTCTATTGGAAAGAATTCTTGTCGTGCATGCTAAAATATCTGATAAAGTTTATCCTAAGCCCAAGGCAGTCGGGTACACTAAAGGTTAAAAGCTTATTTTCAAAGCTTGGTAAAAGGCATTTGTTATTTCATTATTTCAAAGCCCTCATTAGGGCACAATAGGTAGAAAATCATATGAAGAATATGTCCAAGGTTTTCAATGATCAGGTGGAATGTTGTCGGCAGCTTGAAGTGAGAAAGCTCGAATACACTAGGTAACATTGTTTTTCAAATTTTTCTCTTATTTGACAGTTATTTGTTTAAGGCCTAATCATGCAGAGATAAACAGTTGTCAAAACTGTTGGTTCTTTAGTTGGTATGTAAAAGGAAAATGAACATGCAATTTAGATGGTTAATTTTGGTTAAGAGTTTGAGTGTTGACTATGAGCTAATGAAAGCTTGACTGTGGAAGTTGGACAGAGAAGAATTGTTGTTGTCTTTCAATTGGGTAGTTATGGAACTCCTCGACAGATCTTTATGGTATTTGTTCAGTTTTCTTCCACCGTAATCAAGTAATGCAAAAACCCTCTTGATGTTTACAAGCCTTGAGACAATTTGTTAAGGAAGTTGTTAAGAACGATAAAAGGATTTTTTTTTTTGAAAGGCATGAAACTGTTTTTATGCTCACTCAAATTTGTATGGGTTTTGTGAGTAAAATCTTTGGTTTTGAAATATTATTGTTAAGGATATTTAAGGGCTTAACTTTTGTTGATTATAATTAAAACCCTTTAGGGTTTCTGGATGCTTCTTCTCGGGTTGTAACAAAATATACTTTCATTTGCTATGAAGTTAATGTACCTGCTTAAACTTGTTAAAGAGTTTGTTAAAATACTCTTTAGGGTTTCTCACATGTAACCCTAACCCGAGTTGGTTTACAGTTATTGAAACTGCATACAGAGTTTATTTCACACAATGACTTTAAAAGATAACCTTCAGACATTTTTCTGGGTTACCTGGAAGAAGAATATGAGACTTCAAAGTTATCCAGAAGTTGTATTGCATTGAAAATATTTATAACAATGATTCTTAGATTATTGTATTTAAGGAAGATGTTTTCATTCTCATACAACATTCTTCAATGTGCTTATGGAAAATATTCATAGTCTACTATTGAGACACTAAGACTAAAAATTGTACTTCTAGGGTATTGATAGTATACTATAACTATTATGCATTGTGAAGGAGTTGGTACTCCTGTATCTTATGAAGTTGATGCTTCTAAACTTTGTGGAGTTGGTGCTCCTAAACTTTGTGGAGTTGGTGCTCCTGAACTTTGAAGAGTTAGTGCTCTAAGTGAATAAAGAGATATTTTTCGAGTGGTTTTTATTCCCCAAGAGGGTTTTCCACTCAGGACATATATTGTGTTATGTGATGATTTTATGTGTGTGATTTTTCTTATATGTTTGATCTCAATGTGTCATCAAATGAATAGAATGGTTGTTAATTATCAGTCTTTCATCTCTGCCAATGTTTTATGTCAAAATATCATGTGCATAAAAGGTTATGTTATTAATGTGGGCTTTCATACATATGAAAGTGTAAAACATCTTAAGTTCAACCTATGTTAATGTTATGTATATATGTTTAATTCATGGTTAATGCACACACAATAATGTTCATGCACAAGTCAAATTTGTTCTATAAACTATCATTTGATCTTTTGGTTCAAAATTCAATTAAATCCTTGGATTTGTAAAAAAATTGTGACTTACATGAATCACTTATTCACCCCCCCCCCTCCCTCTCAGTGATTCTAGTCTTCCAACAAGTGGTATCAAAGCATAGGGTCCTCATATTGGTCTAATCCACCTAGGATAGATTATGGTTTTGGAAGTCTGTCAAACATGCCACAAGCTCAAGAAGGTACTTTTGTGTCTAGAGCTCCACTGTTTGATGGTACAGACTATGTGTTTTGGAAAATCGGAATGGAAACACATCTTATTTCAATTGATGTTGATGTATGGAGCATAGTTCAAGATGAATATGGTGTTCCATAAAAAATTCCCTCTAACTCTGCTAAGAAGAAGTATGAAACTAATGCTAGAGCTAAACATGCTCTCTTGTGTGGGTTAACCAAAGATGTATTTGTTAAATTCATGCATTGCAAATCAGCGAAAGAAATTTGGGAAAAACTTGAAAATATTTATCAAGGAAATGATAAAGTCAAACAGTCAAAAATCCTTACTCTTAAAACTCAGCTTGAGGAAATGAGAATGAATGATGATGAAAAATTAGTTGAATACTTTTTGAGAATAGATGAAGTTGTTAATGCAATGAGAGGGTTAGGAGAAGGAGTAGAAGAGTTTGATATGGTCAAGAAGGTCATTAGAACCTTACATCATAAATATGAAACTAAGGTCTCAGCCCTTGAAGAAAAGAAACATTTTGGCAAGCTTACCTTAGATGATCTACAAGGAACCCTTACTGCTTTTGAAATGAGAACAAGCAAAAGCAATCAAATAGGAAAAGAAACTTCTTTAAAAACTAAAGAAAAAGGAAGATGTAGTTGAAAGTGAGTCAAAAGACTCTGATACAAAAGAGTCTCACTTTGTTAAAAAACTCAAAAAGGGATCAGGTAAATACAAAGGAAAACTTCCCTTTAACTGTTTCGACTGTGGAAAAATTGGACATTTTACAGCTAAATGCCCCTATGTTGAACAAAACAGCGATGATGAAAAACCTGACAAGCAGTTTAAGAAGTTCTATAAACCTAAAAGGAAATTCAATTTCAAGAAGAAAAAGAGTTTGCTCATCAAAGATGAATCAGATAGTGAGACAAAAGACTATTTAGATGAAGAAGAAGAGACTTTATTTATGGCTAAAGTCAAACGGCAAGAGGATATAAACAACAAGACTGATTTAGAAGATGGTGAAATAAATCTAGAAGGTGAGTTAAAATGTGCTTTAAAGGAAATTAAAAAACTTTAAAAGAAAGTCCTTTCTCAAGAACATAAACCATATCAAGCAATAGTTTCTTTGAAGACTCGGCTTGAAGAATCTAAGAGAATTGAGGATTGTCTTAAAATAACTGTGAGTTTCAAAGACAAAGAAATTCAAAGATTGGAGTAAGAAGTTGTTAATCTTAGAAAGAAAATTGAAGGGTATGAAAGTACAAAAAAGCTCAATGATGTGCTTAGCAAGCAAAAATTGAATAAGGATAAAACTGGAGTAAGGTTTGAAAAGGGTGAGTGTTCAATTGATACTTCAAAGCAAAAACCTAATTCTACAAACAAGAATTTCAAACCAAATCATTTTGAATCTGGTAAGAATTATGTACATTTTGAAAACAAGAGAATGCTATTTAGATTCAATCCTTATTTTTATGGTTGTTTCTTCTATTGCAACAATTTTGGCCATAAAGTGAGTACTTGCATATTCATGACTTCTAGAATGCCAAGGTTTGGACATAAGCAATACTTTGGTTCTGTAAACCATGTCAGATGTTTTAAATGCAACACTTTGGGACATACAGTTAAACAATGCAAAGTTGATCTGCATGATAAACAACAGAAAACAAAAATAGTTTGCAAACCTAAGTTTTTCAAAGGCATAGAGCAATCAATGCTAGTCCAAACTGCTTTTCATACTAGCAAGAAGGACTTATGGATCCTAGATAGTGGTTGTTCTAACCACATGACAGGGGACAAGGACAAGTTTATCAAACTAGAAGATTATACTGGTCGATATGTGAAATTTGGTGATAGCACTGGTATACAGATTAAAGGTAAAGGTTCACTTTTGCTAAATGAGGACACACCCATTTATGATGTGTATTATGTGGAAGGTCTAAAGCACAATCTACTTAGTGTTAGCCAAATCGGTGATAGTGGCTATCATGTCATGTTTACTTCACAGGGATGTGAGATCAAGAACAAGTCTGGAAAGACTATTGCAGCTAGGAAAAGGACTAAAGCTAATGTTTATAACCTTTTAGACACCTCTAGTAATGATAGTAATGAAAGTATGTGTCTAATGGGTCCATTTGAAGAAAGTTGGTTATGGCACAAAAGATTAGGACATATAAACTTTGATAATCTGGTTAGAATCAGTAAAAACCAAAATGTTAGAGGTTCACCAGTTCTTAATAAACCAGAAAGTTATGTGTGCAAAGAATGTTTAAATGGTAAAAAAACTAGAGTCAGCTTTAAGTCAAAAGAACATTCTTCAACTAAGCCTTTACAGCTGGTGCATACAGATTTGTGTGGCCCAACTAGAACAAGGTCAATTAATGGTGAAAGTTATTTCATGTTGTTTGTGGATGACTATACAAGAATGGTATGGGTTACTTTTCTTAAACATAAATCAAAAGCATTTGAAAGATTCAAGATCTTTCATAAAATGGTTGAAAAAGAATCTAATCTAAAGCTCAAATGCTTGAGATCTGATAAAGGAGGAGAGTTCACCTCTCAGGAATTTTTTGATTATTGTGAGCAGCATGGTATTAAAAGAAAATATGCAACTTCTAGAACACCTCAACAAAATGGGGTTGTTGAATGTAAGAATAGAATTGTGAAGGAGATGGCAAGAACCATGTTAGATGGGGCTAAATTGCTAGACATGTATTGGAAAGAAGTTGTTCATACAGTTATATACATTTTAAATAGAGTGCAACTTAGGGTGAAATCAAAATTCACTCCTTATGAATTGTGGCATGGAAAAACTGCCTTTGTAAAACCTTTTAAAATCTTTGGTAGTAAATGCTTTATCAGGAAAGATGATGAACATCTAGATTGCTTTCAATCAAAGTGTGATGAGGGTATCTTTTTGGGATACTCAACTCAAAGTAAAGCCTATAAATTCTATAATAAAAGGCTCAATAGGATTGTTGAGACAATAAATGTGAAAGTTGATGAAAAATTACATTTAGAAACTGATCATGTGCAGATTGATGAGGAAGAATTAGAAACAAAACTTGAGATAATACCTAAAGATGTTGGCACAACAAGTCCTGTAAATACTATGCCCAAAACTCCCTAAAAATATGTTGCTAAAAATCATCCTCAAAATTAGATCATTGGGGATAGAAATGTTGGAGTTCAAACACGAAGAAAAACTGCTCAACTTGAAGAACAAGCTAAAATGGAAGAGCATGCAACCTTCTGTTTAGTCACTGAATTTGAACCTAATAATTGTGATGAAGCTCTCTTGGATGAATGTTGGCTTAAGGCTATGTAGGAATAAATAAATCAAATCGAGAAAAACCAAACTTGGGAGTTAGTCCCAAGACCTGATGACAAGAATGTCATAAGTGGCAAGTGGGTTTACAGGATTAAGCTTGATGAAAATGGAAAAGTTGTTCACAACAAGGCAAGGTATGTCTGCAAAGGCTATGCTCAAAAGGAAGGTATTGATTTTGGTGAAACCTTTACACCTATTGCTAGGCTAGAATCCATTAGAATATTTTTGGCTTATTATGTTTATAAAAATTTCACTGTTTATCAAATGGATGTCAAGACTACATTTTTAAATGGCTATTTAGATGAAGAGGTCTATATGGAATAGACTGAAGGGTTTGTTTGCAAAGACAAGCCTAATTATGTTTACAGGTTGAAAAAGGCCTTATATGACTTAAAACAAGCACCCAGGGCATGATACTTTAGGCTAAACAATCATTTGACATCAAATGGCTTCGTTAGAGGTGGTGTTGACAACAATCTCTATGTCAAGATTGAAGGTATTGATATTTTGGTTGTTGAAGTCTATGTAGATGATATCATTTTTGGCTGCAATAATGATGCTTTAAGTAAAAAAAATTCTCATATTATGGAATCTGAATTTGAAATGTCAATGTTGGGAGAATTGACTTTCTTTCTTGGTCTTCAAGTTTCTCAACTTGAAAGTGGTATATTTCTCTCTCAAACCAAGTATGTTAGAGAGATGCTTAAAAAGTTTCAAATGGATGGATGCAATCCTGTTAGTACTCTAATGGCTACAGGTTACAAACTCACTAAGGTTCACCTGATGCAAATCAGTCTGAATATAGATCAATGATTGGTAGTTTGTTATATTTAACTACTTCTAGACCTGATATAATGCAAGTAGTTTCCATAGTTGCAAGATTTCAAGCATCACCTAAGGAATCCCATGTTACTATTGTTAAAAGAATCTTTAAGTATATTTAGGGTACTCTTGATTATGGTCTTTGGTATCCTAGAAGCAATGATTTCTCTCTGATTGCATATATAGATGTTGACTAGGTTGGTTGCTTGGATGATAGGAAAAGCACCAGTGGTGTTGCATTCTTTCTTGGTGATCAGTTAGTTGCTTGGCATAGTAAGAAATAGGAATCTATTTATCTTTCTACTGTTGAGGTAGAGTACATAGCTGCCACTTCTTGTTGTCTTAATTGCTCTAGATGGCTCAAACGTTATTTGATATGGGTATCATAGTTTCTAAGCCTGTTTCTATTTTATGTAATAATACAAGTGCCATCAATAACTCTAAGAATCCTATTATGCACTCTCGCACTAAACACATTGCAATCAAATTTCACTTTCTTCAAGAAAAAGTGTTGGCTAATGAAGTATGTCTACAATTTGTTGCTTCACAAGAATAGGTGGTTGATATATTCACTAAACCTCTCTCCAAAGAAGTCTTTGAAATATTGAGGCTCAGATTGGGAGCTATCTCTCAATCCTTCATTTATTCTCCTATCTTTGGTTCAGGGGGAGCTTGTTTCTATATCTTTTCATTCATAGCTCTCTTGCATATTTAGTTTGATGCTATATTGCTCTACTTGCAGTTGGTTATTGTGTTGGATAATTGGTTGGCTTCTTAGTTGTTTATCTTCATGGAATCTCACATTCTCTTATTTCATTCTTTGTCATTGAGGAAAAAAGGGGGAGAGACAATTTTTTTTTCTATCAAGGACAACGGGGTAGTTTGTTGGCTTTCAGTTGTGATTTGTCCTTGATGACAAAACTGGTTCTCTGATTTGGAATTCTCAGCCTGTTTGATGATCAATGGTTCTCTGATTTGGAATTCTTAGCTTGGTTGGTGATATGATATTCAGTTACATTGTTTTATTCACATATGGTTGGTGAATGATATGCAGTTACATTGGTTGGTGTTATGATATGCAGTTATAGGCTTTTGATTTAGGATTTTGATATATGATGATGCTGATAGTGTTTATCATTTTGACAGGATGATTTTCAATTTGACCCTTCAAGGTTACAAGTCACAGGTATATGCAGTTGATTATTATCAGTTTTTCTTTGAATGATATTGTGTGCAAGTTTTTTTTACTTCTAAATGTGCAAAACTATCTAAAAATGTGATGTAAAGAAACACAAGACCACCTTAATGATTAGCCTAAGTTAAGCACAAAAGAAACATAAAATGAGAGTGATTATACCTTTTCTTGTGTTGATCCCCTTGGTTGGCCTTTCATTGTAGCTTGGTTGTGTGCTCCTTTGATGGCAATGTGATAAAAAGAGTGAATGCAATATGAAATGAGAACTAAACTAGGTATGTCATGATGGTGGAATGAAAGTAAGTATGCAAAATGGCTTGAATGCAAAGAGTGCTTAATGATGGCTTGAATGGCTTGAATGGATTAAGAGAATAAGGGTGTTACAAAATGCATGAGGTCCCTGGATGAATGAAAGAGAGGGGTATTTGTAGAATAAATTGAATTCTATGGTCAAGATTGAGCCACCATGGTCAAGATGGAGGGCTATGGTGAGTTGAGGACTCACAAGCCCTCACATCTTTCCATGTGGAGGATAAAGTGTCCAAAGGAAATGGTGAGATGGCAAGGGTACAAGTGATGTAGAGGAAGGATAAGTACTTTCAAAGTACCTTGGGAGGGGAGAAGATTTCTTCAAAAAGGAGTTTCTTGTCCCCAAATGAGAATGAAAGTGACATTTGAGGAATTTTAGTATTCCTCAAAAATCTCCATGGGGAAGAAGAAAGTAGTTGGAGAAATAAATGTGAATTAAAAATTCACATGATTGGGAGGATCTTGTGGATAAGACAAGGTTCCCAAAAAGTGGGATTTTGAAACATGTGAGTAATGTGACAAGTCAAAAGTTCTAGAAAACTTTGACACATGTGAGTGATGTGACAAGTCAAAGGTTCTAGAACTTGCATGGGAATAAGGAGAGTCTTGGAAGGATAAATGTAAATTAAAAATTCTCATGGGGAAGAGAGGAGTCTTGGATAAATAAATGTGAATTAAAAATTCACATGGGGAAGAGGGTCAATGCCAAATGTGGAAAATGTGAAGGTTGACCAAAAAGATATGCTAAATGTAGCAAGGGGATTAGATTAAGGTTGTGCAAATACATGATTAAGGAAATTAATAAGGGATAGGAAGCAAATGACAAAATTTGGAGGATGTGACATTAATCCCTAATTAAGGGTGTGCACATCCTAATCATAGATTAATTAAATTAATCCATATTAGAAGAGGATGGAGGATGTGACAAGGAGAGAGAAAGAAGAAGAATTTAAAATTGATTTAATTCAAAAAGGTCAAATGACTAAATTAAATAAATTTATATGTTTATTTAATTTAGAAAGAAAAAGGTGTAAGGAAAAGTATTTAATTGTTAAATTAAATATTTTATGAACCTTAGGCAGAAGGTGAAATATTAATTAAATAAATTGTTTAATTAATATTGACAAAATAGACGAATAAAGTAGATGAGTTTGACCATGTGGGAGTGGTCAAATTTGGATGTGTACATTTTTCCCCTATTCAAAATATTGTTAGAATAACAGTGTTTCAAAGAAAAGAAAATGCAGATGACTATAGAGGAAGTGACTGGAAAATGATGCCCCAACATGGGAGGAGATGTATGAGCTTCCCAAATGAGGGAATAAAAGGAGATGCCCCAATATTGTGAGGGAATGATCATGATGGAGGAGTGGGTAAAAATTGGTAGGGTATGCCCCCTCGAGAGGGTGATTGGGGAAGAAAAAGAGGCCCCGGGTGACTTCTCGATAGGAGGAAACAAAAGGCACGGTTGGATAGAGCTTGAAAAACTAGGTAGGTTTGAATTTGAACGGAGTGTAACAGACATACGGTTTGCAAATGGTGGCCCCGAGAAGTTAGAGGATTAGTTGAATTAAAAGAGGTGTAAATAAAGGGTAAAAATACCCTTCACTTAAAAAATTTTAAAAAAGGAGGGAAAAAGTTATATAAGATAATTTGAGAAATTACCACTCCTCATTTGAACACCTGGTAGTTGAGTAAGAGGGAGAGAAGAGGAGAGGAAGGAGAAGAGGAGACAAGATGTCAGATGACTATGACTCGAACATCATCCACTAGGGGGACAAGGTGCGAGCGTATTTCCATGCGTGCGTGGTTCCACGCCAGGTTAGATTCAAAACCCCCTTTGTGATTTTAAGCATTTTTGATGTATTTTTTATTGTTTATGATTTGTTGAAAATATGGGTTTTGTTTTCAGGTTAGTTTAGAAAAATGAGTTGGGGGCGAAATTTTGATTTCGTCGAACGGGTAGGAAAAACTGCATGTTAGAGGCATGGGAAAGGGGGGGTAGATTTTCCCAACAAGAGAGTAAATGCACCTCGAAAAACAAAAATAAATGCCCGAAAAGGGCAGGGGGACAAAAGGGGAAGGTGGGCTTGCCCCAGGTTGTGAAAAACCCACAAAAAAGAGGAAAATGGCTACAACAGGGTGACCCCGCCTAAGAAGGGGTGACCCTGCCTGAGCGAGTTCACCCATCTCGGGGTGGGTCTGCCCCACACCAAGGCAGGCTCAACCGAGCAGAAGGCGGGGCCACTCTGGGCACGGGTGGGCACGCCCTGAGCTTGGCGCCGGTCCACCCCAGGCTTGGGCGGGTCCGCCCACTGAGGCAGGATGGGCTCACCCCGAGCTAGGGCGGGTCCACCCCGAGCTAGGGATGGGTCCGCCCACCGAGATGGGGCAGGCTTGCCCCAAGCTAGGGTGGGTTCACCCGTTGGTCAAGGCGGATCCACCCAAAGCAAGGGGGGATCACTCGAGGGGAGGGGGGAGGGAAAAGAGATAGAAAAGACTAGGAAAAAATGGGCAAAAGACAGGCCAGACGAGGGGGAGAGGAAAAATTAGTAAACAATATCCTGGGGTCGGGAGAGAGAAATGAAAAAGATAAGAGGACTGACATGTGGTGCTGTATGGATGTAGAGTTTTGACTCACTATGAATATGTGAAAGGAAATCAGAGGTGTTGTCGGCGACGACGGTGACCATGACTAGAGTGGATCACCATGCTTTGGAACAGGAAGGATTGCTTCATTTATTAGGATACCCGACAATTAAAGTGCATCGGGCATTGCTGACAGCATTGATAGAGTGATGGCATTCAGAGACATCGGTGTTCCATCTATCGATAGGGGAGATGACAGTGACTTTGGAGGAGGTATGGCAGATTTTGAGGATGCCCATAGCAGGCCATTTGGTGAGTGTGATGACGTTAGTGAGGGAGGAGCTGGATCACACCATGTGGGTGTTGTTTGGCAGAGATGACCTACTTGTGCAGAGGGGGAGGTTGGATGTGGACCGATGCCTGTCGTTGAGGGTGTCATCGTTACCACTATATCTATGTGGGTTGATCAGTGGATTATTGCTACCAGACCAGAGCGGGCACTTTTGCAGCTTGAGGTTTATTGAGGTGATTCGACACATTGTCAAGGTGAGAGAGGGACAATTTGCATGGGGTACATGTGTATTGGCATAGTTTTATAGAGACATGCACCTCATCTATTACCGAGAGGTTCTTAGCATGACACATGTGACACTGTTGTAGGTATGGACCTAGGAACACATCAATGTCGCCAGGTGAGGAGTGGTGAGGGCAAGACGAGTGGATGAGACAACACTCGTAGCTTGGTGGTATGATCAAGAGGGCTGGGTTTTGCACCATGAGGGCCAGGGGGATCTAGACACATGGAGGAGGACCTTGGATGACCTACAAGAAGGGCACATAGTGTGGTGGCCCTATACGAGATGGAGGGAGGATGAGGGGAGATAGTGATACTACGTCATGACCAGATGTTTTTTAATTGGGAGGGAGCCCTGCATAGTGGATACGCATAGGCCAGATAGAGTGGCCAAACAATTCAGGATTGTATAGGATATTTTGTAGGGTCCAAACATGTTTTGATGGATCCACTGAGAGTGGCCATGGGGAGACCTAATTTCATTGAGGTTTGCCAAAGAGCACTGGGAGATATTACATCCAGTTCCCTACTCAAGGAGGGCCATTGGGGAGATAGAGGCAGAGGTGACAGGGCAATACACCAGGTGGTTCTGCAACCATCGGTGGGAGAGGATTACACCTGAGGAGCCCATTGTGGGGGCCTTAGGGTTTGGATCAGAGGATGAGCAACGATTGGTCGTGCAAAGGAGAGCGAGGATGTTTTAGCAGAGGAGAGCATAGGAGTCAGTTGGGGTAGTGGGGCAGCAAGAGGATGCAGGGGTTGCAGGACAACAGGATAGAGGGCAGGGTGAGGCTGAGGTTGCATGATGGCTAGAGAGGATGAGGAGGAGAAGAAGATAGTGGAGGAGGCTTAGAGTGAGGATTGATGTCAAGGAGGTAGGGATAGTGAGGCAGCAGGGGGATGGGAGAGGGCCAAAGGTGGAGATGTTGGATGAGCCTGAGTTGGAGGCGAGAGTTGTGGGACAGTAGACGAGGGCAGGGAGCAAAGGACAGTCGAGGAGAGCTTAGGTGGAGAGAACGGCTGAGTAGGAGCATGATGAGGCAGGGATGGAGGTGAGGGAGGAGAGATATCCGCAAGAGCAAGGATAGGAGGGCACAGGGGTTGTAGGACATCCAGGGAGAGCGGCGAGGAGGAGGGCCCAGGTGGAGATTGGAGTTGAGCAGGAGCCCTATGAGCCAGAGATGGGGATGAGTGAGGAGAGAGATGATCCTAAGGGGGAGGTGAGATTTGTAGGATAGAAGATGAGGGTGGGGAGGAGGGGACATCCAAGGAGAGTTTGGGTGGTGATTGGGGCTGAGCAAGAGCGTGAGTCTCAGCAGGATACTATGGATGTTGACGTTCTCATGGTGGAGTCGTTGGCGATGGTACCAAATGTACCAACTGAGGAACCTATTGTATTGTCGAGGGGGGCCCAAGTGAGGCTATGAATGACAAAGTAGAGGGTGAGGGTTGCAAAGGCTGAGGTGCATAGAGTTCAGGCAAAGGGACAAAGGGATTATAGTTTCATTGTTGATCACCTGACCTCATAGGTATAGGACGTAGAGAGGGAGAGAGATGATCTCCGAGCAGAGGTGCAAGGAGTATGTGGTGAGCTGGCTAGGGTGACCTGGGATCAAGACAGACTACAGGCAATGATGACTATAGCACAAACCAACGGACAACAGGAGCCTAGAGGGGCAACAGATCAGGTCCGAACAGAGGGTCAGTAGCAGGCCGAGAGGGAGATGGAGGATTTGAGGGTACAAGTGACAGGGTTGTTGAGGAAGAGGATTGAGCTCCAGGATAGGGTGGCTAACAGAGACAACACTTGGGGATTCGAGGGTGAGGGCGGAGGCAATAGAGGCTCGGTTAGATATTATGCAGAGAGAGAGGGACACGGTGCATGCAGAGGTGTAGGCCCTCTGGGGTGAGAGAGACAAAGCACAGACATGGGTACAGTTGATGCAGGAGGAGATGGATGTTGCATAGACACAGATGTAGACCCTACAAGGGGAGAGGGATGCAACAATGGCTCACGCAAAGATTGTAGAGAGAGATATGGCATAGGGTCGGGTACAAGAAGTACAGGGTGAGGGGGGCAAGACAGGGCTAGAGGTAAAAATATTATGGGCATAGATACAGGCTATGTAGGCACAGATGCAGGATGAGAAGGATAGGGCCACAGAGTAAGTGTCACGGCTGGGAGCAGAGAGAGATTAGCTAAGGTTGGAACAGGATGCATGGACATAGGAGAGGGGAGTCATTAGCAGGGATCGAGACAAATATAGGCATGAGTGGAATGCAGTCAAGTATCAGGCGGCGAAGAGAGATGAGTTCATGAGGGAGGCGTCTTACTGGATGGTTGCTTATCATTATGCAGTTCCAGATTCGGCATAGTGCACATTTCATTTTGTCTGACAGGCTCCTCAGATGCCCATGCCATCACAGTCACTAGGGACATGGACCCTAGGATACAGTGACTCACAGGGGACCCTCCCTCACAGAGGGTCGGTTCCTGACCCTCCGTAGAAGTCGGATGTGGGCAGCTCTTTTCATAGATGACATGATACCAATTTTTGACAGGTGCAAGGTGGACAATATAGAGTATTTGATTCAAATCCTTGTACTTGTAAGTTATTTTGTGATTATGATGTATATGATGGATATATATTTTGATGGTATTCATGGAAATTATTATGGGCTATGTGATGTACATTTGATTTGGATATTTATATGATGTGTAACAGCTCTTATTGACACCATGTTATGTATATGATGGGTGATTCTATTTATGCATATGTGTATGTTTATGATTTTATGATGCATGATCATCATGATGTAATTATGTTTATGATGTTATATATTGATACTTATATGGATGCAACTAACATGTGTAATGCAGGATGTGATGCATGCAATATGTTAATGATATAAATTAAGATGGAAATGTACGGATGTGAAAATAAATCTAAAATTCTTAGAATAACTAAATATGATTAACCTAACAACTTAATATAAGCTCATACTACACATGGGATAAAATGCAATGAACCTATAATGCAACATGTAATAAACTTAAGTGTCAATAAGGACTTGCATGGGAATGTGAGTAAATGGTGTGAAATTGCACCTGTCGAAAACCATTGATATCCTAAGAAGAACGAGAGAGGGAAGGTGAATATTTGCACAACCAAAATCAAAGGTTAATGCATAGGGATGGATGTGATGGAATTCATTATGAAATACAATCCTAATTTTAATTTTCCATCTTTGGAGCACTAATTTTTGCTATAGCATTAGACACCAAGTGCCAGGGTATATGAAACCAAGGCAAGTTAGCATCTAACGCATAAAAAAAATACAACAGACAAGACTATCCCAACACCCCAAAGTGCGAAAGACTTCGGTCAGGCCAAGTATTGGGATAACCACAAGCACAAATGGATCTCCCAACGTAACACAAGATCTTGGAGATGTTGGTGGGTACTACGTGGGACAACCCAACAAACAACAACAATAAACGATCAAAATATGCCCCTATGTTAACCAATCAAAACACACCATAATATGATAGATTATGGAGACCTTGACTAGTTGTAATAGGGAGCTCAAACAATAAACAAAATCCAAAAGCATCAAAAGATCTCAATCAAGTTCAAATGTCCTTTTCCATGGGATCGAGAGGATGGATGGGATTGATGAGGTCTGTTAGGAAAGATGCATCCTGTTGAGACTAATGATGGATACTAAACTAAGATGACCTACTTGATGTGGGATTTTTGACACTAATCAAATCTTCCGATACTAGAGCATCTCCTTTGTGAAGAACCAGCTAGATAGGGACACTCTTGACAACACGACACGAGAGACAAGATAAAAAAATTAAAACATCCTACAAACCTAGGGGCTCAGGGGCTGATCAAATATTAGCCTTGCCTACATGAAAGCGTAGAGCCCTCGTAGTTCAGGAAAAGACCATGGATAAAAGCGGAAAGAGGACCGGTGGAGGAGTGATGGAAAATGATGTAAAAAACAAAGCAAAGCCCCGAGGGTGGACCAAAAGATCGACCTTTCCTACGTGAAAGCGCAGGGGAAACGTAGTTTGGAAAAGACAAATGATGACTGGCCATGAATAAGAGTGAAAAGGGGATGATGGAGACAGATGATGGATGACCAAAACAGGATGGTGAAAATTCCCCGAGGGTGGATCAAATGATCAGCTTTTCCTATGTGAAAGTGCAAGGGAAACGTAGTTCGACAAAGACCAAAAGGACTGACAAGACAAGACGAGAACTAGATGAGACCAACATGATGAAGGACCCTAGATGATGATGTGAAACCAACATAAGCTCATATTAGGATAGAAAATCTCAGGATTATGGATAGTTGATAATCGTCCAATGCTCAATCAAAACATACCAAGTGGCCAAGGATGAGATGTGAATGAAGTGATAGGATAGGATAGGATGTTAGGAATTGGATGCAAGGGTAGAATGGATGAAGACATGTAGTAACTAGGACACAAGGTAGATAATGATTAATCTCTCTACGGATGACACCTGTTACAAGGTTTTCACCAACCGTACTTATCCAAGGTGCCACCAAGGGTGGTTTTCACCATAAGACGAATTTACTTCTCTTTACTATTTTTTTTTTGGATTTTTGACTTTTTTAATTTTTTTTGTATTTTTTCTAATTTTTGGTAGGATGGGAGGACCCAGCTGATTTAGGTATAAAACCTCTTCAGGTGCATGATGTTGATAGGCTCTTCGAGGGGCTCCCCTTCAAGTGTGGCAAGGTAGTACGCCCCTGATCCATACTTTGTTGTAATAACATAAGGACCCAACCAATTAGGTTCAAACTTTCCTTTCTTGTCTCAGTCTTGTTGGGTACATTGATTCTCTTTAAGAACTAGATCTTCAATGTTAAATTGGAGGGGGCAAAATTTCTTGTTGTAACTTCTCTTGAAATGATTCTAATATTCCTGAAGATGATTGTATGCTTTGATCCTCTTTTCATCTAGGAGCTCCAATTGAGTGAGGCAAGCAACCCGTGAGTCTTCTTCAGTGATGATATTCTTCAAAGATATTCTCAGATATGGGATCTCAACTTAAATTGGCAAGATGGCTTCAGCACCGTAAACAAGGGAATATGGAGTGGTACTAGTGGGAGTGCAGATGGATTTGCGATAAGCCCAAAGGGCAGGGTGGATGTGGAGGTGCCAATCTCGACCAGTACTGTTGACAACCTTTTTCAAGATTTTGATCAAAGTTTTGTTAGTGGCTTCCACCTATCCATTACCTTGAGGGTAATAGGGCATAGACCACCAATGTTGGATATGGAAGGTGTCACATAACTCTTTTACAGCCTAGTTTTTGAATGGTTTTCCATTGTCGGAAATGATGGTGGAGGGGATGCCATATTTGCAGATAATATGGTAAAGGATGAACTTGGATATCTAAGTACTTGTTATCTGAGAGAGGGGTATGGCTTCCACCACCCACTTAGTGAAGTACTCAATGGCAGTGATAATGAAGGTGTGGCCATCGGAGGATGGAGGATATATCTTGTCGACAAAATCGAAACCCCGCTAAGAAAAAGGCCATGGTGCTACGATAGGTTGCAGATCTTGAGCAAGAGCATGTATCAGGTCCGCATGTTGCTGGCAAGGTAAGCATTTCTTCATGAAGTCACAAGAGTCATGCTCCAATGTAGGCCAATAGTAACCAGCCCTGAGAATCTTCTTAGCTAAGGCCATGACATTTGAGTTAGCCCCACAAACATCGCTATGTACCTCTATTAACGTAGTGTGAGCTTCAGCTTCTTTCAAACATCGAAGAAGAGTTCCATCATATCCACAACGATAAAGAGTATCACCTACGATGATGTAATGGGATGTACGTTGGATGAATGACTTGTGTTGATTGCAGGTAAGGTCATCAGGTAGGATGTTGTCATGAAGATAAGCATAGATCTCATGATACCATGGGGAGGCAGGACCTACGATTTTGCACTCCATCTTAGTCTCAAGGACATCATATGTAGGGATTAAAAGTTGTTCAACTAGGAATTCACAATATGTCTGATCCTTGGGCATGTCAATTAAGGAACCGATTGTAGCCATTGCATCAACAACTTTGTTTTGTACTATAGGGACCTGGTCAAACTAAATAGAGGTGAAATACTTCTTAAAGTCATCAACCATGCGTTTATAAGGTAACAACTTCTCATACTTTGTTAAAAACTCATCATTGACCTATTTGATGACAAATTGTGAATCACCAAAGACCCTTAAGTGAGTAATATTCCATTTGATTGTGATTCTAAAGTTGGTGAGAAGAGCTTCATATTATGTTATATTTTTGTGCATGGAAAGGCTAGTCTGAATGACTTTGGGATGTAATCACCTTGGGGGGTGACAAACAAGATGCCTACCCCCAATCCATTATGTGTGTATGACCCATCAAAATATAGTGTCCATGTGGTGGCTTCTACTACTGTAAAGACCTCTTCATCAAGAAATTTTGTTATCAAAGGATGTGCATCAACCAGGGTAGCATCAGCCAACTGATCTGCTATCACCTGTCCCTTAATAGCTTTATGGTCCACATATTCTATGTCAAACTCGCTAAGCAACATGACCCATTTAGCCATTCAGCCAGTTAAAGTTGTTTTGGATAGAAAATAGTTAAGCGGGTCAACTTTTGATATTAACTTGACTGGATGACTGAGCATGTAATGCCTAAGCTTCTGTGAACAAAAAACTACAGCTAGGCAAGCCTTCTCTATTGAAGAGTAGTTGATCTCATAGCCTACTAAGGTTTGACTGATATAGTAGATTTCTCGTTCTCTAGATGACTCATCATGCTATGCTAGCAGTGCCCCTAGTGCCACTGAAGTAGTTGATATGTACAATAACAGTGGCTTCCCTAGGATTGGGGGCATAAGGATGGGAGGATGAGCTAGGTACTCCTTAATCTTTTCAAAACCTTACTGACAAATAGGATCCCACTTGAAGGATGTATTCTTTTTCAAGAGGTGGGTGAATGGTCGACACTTGTTAGCTAATTGTGCTATGAATCTTCTGATGGAGTATAGCTTACCCTAGAGACTCCTTAACTATTTCAGATTGTGAGGTGGAGGCATATCCATAATTGCTTTGACCTTGGCTGGATCTACTTCTATACCTCTCTTGGAGACAATGAAGCCCAACAACTTTCCTAACGTAACCCCAAACCCACACTTTTTTGGATTGAGGCACAACTTGTAGTGCTCTAGACACTCAAAGATATTTCTTAGGACTGCAAGGTGTTCTACTCTGGTTTTTTATTTTCCCAAAAAATCATCAACATAGTCTTCCATGATAATGTGGATAAGATCATGAAAGATGATAGTCATTGTGCATTGATAGGTTGCCCCTACGTTCTTAAGACCGAAAAGAATGAACTTATAGCAAAATGTACCCCAAGGTGTAGTGAATGTTGTTTTATGTTGGTCCGCAGGTGCAATCTTGATATGATTGTATCTAGAGAATCCATCCATGAGAGACACCATCTTGTGTCCTGCAGTTAATCAACCAACACATCTATGTTTGGCAAAGGAAAGTCATCTTTAGGACAAGCCTTGTTGAGGTCATAGAAGTTTGTACATATTTTGACATCCCTGTTGGGTTTGGCTACTAGCACAATGTTGGAGATCCATTCAGAGTAATCAATGGGTCTTATAAATTTAGCTTCCAACAACTTCTCCAATTCTTTCTTGACCAATAGGGAAACTTGCGGGTGCTTTTTGTGAAGCTTCTACTTAACTAGTTTTGCATCAGGACACACATCTAGATGGTGTACTACCAAGGCAGGGTCTAGCCCGGGCATGTCTAAATATGCCCATGCAAAATTGATCTTTCTTTCCTTAAGAAGCTTGAAGATGGTAGAATACTCGTCTTTTGATAATGCCATGGCTACATATGTGATTTTGGAATCCTCTTCAGTTCCCAAATTGATTTCTTGCTTTTCCTCTATCAGGATGGATGATCGTTCAGACCACTGTGTTCCCACAAGGGGAAGATGAGCGTCCCCATATTCCAGTGCCTCAATGAGGTTTTCACTGTTAGATATGCCCTTTGTTTTGACTTTTTCTTAGTCAAGAAGTGCCTCAAGGAGGTTTTCACTAGGTGACCCTTTTGGATTTTTATTTTTCTTATTTTTGCAACTAGGGCATTCATCTTCCCCCAATCCCATGAGGTGTACATAGGTATCCACTCAGGTAAGTGAGTTGATAGGTGTGCTTTCACGTAGCTCCCAATCTATGAGTTTGGGATGGTGAAGGGAAAGGTTGATGGTGCAAACAGATACACATTCGAACATGGAGGAAAGGTCTACGTGATCTACATCATCGTACATGTGTATGATACATTCCTCTTCTGGTATAGCTTCCAAAAGACCATTGCCTGCACTGACGTTGTTAGAAGTACTAGTCGATGTTGTGAGACCCTTTTTCTTTTTATCATAGCCTAAGCCTGAATTCTTTGGACATATGGAAGTGTCAATCGGATGCTCTCTCCCTAGCTCTTCCTGACCAAAACCTCCCCCTTGATAATTGTGTTTCTCAACATACTTAGAGGGCCAAGGATACATCTCTTGAAAATATTCTTTTAAAGGGGGAGTAGGTTCAGGTTCTTCACGATATATCCACTGACTAATGTCATCTTCAGGTGTATATTGTGGTAACACGGGAGATACATAAGTGTTGGTTTCCACATTTTTGGAGCTCAAGTTGACTCTCTTTTGTTCTTTCTTCAGTGCAAACTCGGTGGGTTGACCATATGTGTGTGGTGAGGGTGGTATGGTTGACACGTTTAAAGCAGTACGCATCTCATACTCACCACATCCCTTGTCAATGATCTGGACCTTGCTGATAGTGGAATCGAATGTAGAAGATGGAGTGGATGAGGTGGTGGGTGATGAATTAGATGATGGATGAGATGAGGATGTTGGCGGTGGTCCCATTTCCACTCCTAGACAATGAGGGAAAGAAGCTTTGAGTGAAGAGCAGTATTCAAATGGTTGGGGATCAGCGTGTATCATAGCTTCCATTCCATTAAATGAGAACTTCAAGCATTGATGATAGGTAGATAGGATGGATTGCATGGCATGAATCCATGGTTGGCCGAGAAGAAGATTGTAGGGGAGGTCCAAATCAAGGACATGACAAGTGATGTATTGTATAACCGGGCCAACTTGAATTGGAAGCTCAATAACCCCTTTAGAATCCTTTTCTACATTATCATAAGCCGTTTTAGTGATGATCTGATTACTTAAATCAGCATGGGTATATCCTACATTCTTTATGAATTTCAATGTACAGAGATTGAGAGCAGAGTCATTATCTATCAAGACCCTCTTTACTTTATGTCGATGACGAGAACCTCTATGTGGAGGGGTCGATTGTGATTGGAATTGATGGTAGGCATGTCGTTTTGACTTAAACCTAATTGATAGGTTGATGAAAGATGTCCCACTAAAGCTTGGAACTATGTGGGCTCGATGTCGTTAGGGACACGGGCATCCTGTAAAGCTTTTGTCAAGATTCCTTGGTATACAGGAGAATACTTTAGCAAATCTGGGATAGATATTTGCACTGCAGTCTTTCCTAGATGGTCAAGGATGTTATACTAAGAGCTCACAAGAGGTGATGGGGCTGATGTTGAGGCTCCAGGGACAGTAATGCGAGTGCGGCGAGTGGTAATAGCACATTGAGGCTCCTTGCATTTGACATGTATGATAGACACACGCAGTTCCGCTTGCCCAATTTGCATAATGATATTCTCATAGTTAAGCGGGACATTCTTGTAGGTGATGTTATTAGTGTTGTTTTCATGATTTTTATTGTTATTAGGTCCAAGATTTGTGTTGGATGTGTTAGGACCTTGGTTATGCTTGGGGAAAGTATTTTGATATATTTGTAACTGAGCATTGGACGACAAGGCCTGGTTGGAATCCACATGGATATCTCCTCAATCTATAAGATCTTGGATGTATGTTTTCAGACTCTGACATTTATTTAAGGTATTCCCTTTAATCTTGTGAAACTCACAGTATTCGTTCTCTTTAAACCAATTTGGTTTAGGCTTGGATTCATCAGGTGGTTTCGTCACAGGATATGTAATCAGGTAATTGACCTGTAACAATCTATGGAAGACAACACTTAAGGGTTCTCCTAATTGAGTGTATTGACGTTTACCATTCCCTTGATTGGATTGTTGAGGGGGTCAAGGTGCCCCCTGTGGCATGGATATGGCGTTGGGAATGGATGGTTGTTGCCTATGGGAGGTATTGACCATCTTAACATGTTTGGTATCAGCGATGCCATCATTGACTGCATTCTTATTCTTATTCCAATAACGGGATTTGTCACTCCATGACTTGTCCTTATTCGAGTTGTACAGTTTAATTTTCCCTTTTGTGATGAGTGCTCTCTCAATGATGGGGCCCTTTTCGATAACCTATGTGAAGGTAGTGACACAATGAAGATTAAGAGCATGTGCTAGTTCAAGATGGGCATTAGCCACAAAAAGGGTGACCATTTTTTTCTTATTGGGAGGGTATTTCATACGGCTTGCTATAGCTCACCACCTTTGCAGGTATTTAGCAAAAGTTTCTCCATCACGTTGTTTCTCCTTCAAGAGATCTAGGGTGTCAATGTCCTCAAAATTAAAGGAGAACTATTTGACAAATTGTTCAAAAAGATCAACAAAGGAAGAGACTGTCCCCTTCTTGAGACCCATGAACCAATCTAGGGTCGGCCCTCCTAAGCTTCTAAGGAACAAGCATAGAAACAATGCAATCTTCTAAGGTGATAAATATTTTCAGATCATGAACATTCATCCAAGACAACCCAATTGCAATTGAAATGAATAAATCTCCACAATTGAACTAAGCACAATGAATATAAAATTCCAGGCTAAATTTGCAAAGCAACTAACAATCAGTTGGTTGCGAAAAGTATGGACCAGGGATTGCTGCAAACACTTCAAGCATCAAATCACAAACACTATCAATTTATCTAACATTAACCCTAATGCACTTATCAAATAACTTAAGCAATTCCAAAGATAGAATCACAAGAACCATGCAAGATAAATCAACACAAGAGAATTCACCAAAAGCACAATGTCTCCAATTGTATTGAATCACCCAAAGTAGCAACAATTCCAGTATTTTGTTATAGCACTTGTTTGAAATGAACTAACTTCTAACTCTGCTCTACTACTTAATTTGCTCTAGCTTAAAACTATCTATATTTTTTCTAGCCCTTACAAATGAGGCAAAATGCCATATTTATAGTAACCCCCCAAGATATGTCGGCCTAGTTTAGGGTTTACAATAATAATTGGCCACAAAACAAGTTAGCCAAGATAAATTCAAATAAGATAAATTATGCATTAAATGCTTGAACTCATCTAGGTCAACCTGGGATCTCCAATGTAGCTCAGACCAATGCATGAAAAATAATAGGGAAGCACAAATCTCAATGTAGCCCAACATTAACTATCTTCCCCTTTGTCTTTATTTTGATCCATCCTATCATGCACCATCAAAAGTACCTTGTCCATGTCGGCCACATGTGGTAAAGGAAAAACCTTAAGTCGGCTCTCAATTGATGTAATATTTTCCCTTGTTTGTTTCACCGATTTATCCCACTCAACCTTATAAGCCTGATATTTATCAATAACTGCAACATAGGTGGCCGCATCATCCAATTGATGTTCAGTAATTGAACCCTCACTGGCTGGGGAATATACATCTTGCCACCATTTCCTCAACTGCTCTAAGCTCATATGATTCGGTGCAAACTTCCTTCTCCCTATCATGATCTCAAAGAAAGAAATGCATCCATTGTAAACACCAGTTAGGGTATCTTCAATTTTCCTCCTCTGCTTATAAATCTTCTTCAGAACCTTTTGCCTAATCTATAAGGCCTCAAACCATTCCCAAGGTTCGGCATCTCTGGAGGAAGGGATAATTCCATCACTTACAATCTTATCCTTGTTATACTCCATGATGGTTTTGGTTTTCTACAGCAAGAGGTCTACATCTTCCTTATCTTGAGCCAACACTTCTTTCAACCAATCAATTTCCCTCATAGCATCTCCTCCAGTTGAGAGAATGTCCTTGATAGCATCATTTCCTTTGGTTTGCACCCCTTGTCGCCAATTTGCAGCAACAAGAGTGGAAGCCTTCATTCTTTCTAGCTCAGTGATAATCTCTTGGGGTAGGAGATTTTCAACAGAGGATGAGGAGCCAATGGACTGCAAGGGCTTCATCAGATCCTCTAAACATTTCTTGAGTCCTTCAATCTCCTTCTTCATCTCTTGTTTAGTCTTTATTTCTTTCCTCAACCTACCCAAGATTAATGCACTTCAACCCTCATATTCTTCAATATCCTGCTCCGCGAAGGTAGGCCCTAGGTTGATAGTCATCAAATTATAATCTTTACCAGTTACATTATCTTTGTTCTTGTTTGGGGTAGGAGTTGCAATGTGGACCACTCTATTACTTGCTTCATCCCTTTCAATCTTTGAAATGACCCTAGCCTTCTTCTTTCCTTTATCTTTTCCTATTTTCACTAGTAACTCATCCCAATTAGGTGAGGTATCCTCCACAACAACTTGCTTTATCCTTATTTCTTTATCCAATCACTCTGGAACAATAGACTCTAACTGTACTTCGCTTTGTCCCACTCTCTCTTGTTGGTTCTTAGGCACATCTTCATTCAAATCCTGCCTCTCAGGAACCTATTCGGCCTTACCTTCTTCATCTCCAATATGCTCTTCCCTGTGTACAGGTGATGGAACCTTAACTGCTTCTTCTTCTCTTTGAGGAGATTTAACGTCTTCAGTTCTAACAAGTGAATCTTCATATGCAACTAGGGGAGACTGCATCACTTTTTCTACTTCTGCCTCAGCATTATAAAGCTTACCCTAGTTAAATTCCTCTCCTTTTGTATCCTAGCGATCCTCAGCTTCCTTAGATTCACTTGGCTCATTTTGAGCTTCATGGGAAGAAGGGAGATCATCATGTTGTTCTACATGAGAGGCAACCGAAAGGGAATCTTTCTTTGGTACATTAACCTTAGGAGAAGGAGTCCTTGATTTCCTTGTATATACCCGTGTCTTTTCTCCTGAACTCTCTACATTTACCACAGGTGGATTAACTTCCTCCCCATCCTTGGAACTTACCTTTTGTGGCAGTCTTACAATTCTTCTCCTTTTAGGCACAGAAGCACTAACCTCAAGACCTTGCTCTTCAGTTTCTCCCTTTCCAAATTTCTTAGTCCTCGAAGTATGCCCCCTTTTCTTGGCAATAGGCTTTCTCTATTTTTATGTTTCCTGAGCCTTTTCCTCTTGAACATCTTTGATCTTGATTTTGAAAAGGGAGCTCACCTTTCCTTTACACTTGGGATCTTGCTCAATTGATTCCTCAAAAGTGGAGTGAGGGTCCAAATCTCCCATCATATCATAAGTGCATTGTACACCTTCGTTCTCCAATTCCCATATCTTATGCTTCAGCCACGGCTTGGTGTACTTAGTGACAAGATCCATTATCTGTCCTAATTATGTCTTATCTTCTTGTAGCCAATCTACTTCACCAATTGGCATGTCCTTAACTACCTCATAAGCATGGCCTTGAATCAAGTCCCCATCATCTTCAATCTGATCTGGAACTGCCTTCACATTATATAATCGAACTGATTCAATTGGAAGTTTGGAAAACTTCTTATTTCTAACCTCGTATGCATCACTGCAATTGGCCCAGTGGTCTTCCAACTCAACTTTGTGGCTATATTCCCGACTGGCCTTCTTTTGAGCTTCACCAGTTATGTCAAATCTGGACCTCTTGGAATGGAAGGACAAACCAAGAGCACTCATCTCCTCCTCTGAAGCCTGAGTTGAACTAATGGAAGGGCATGCCTCTCTAGTGCCTATCCTCAAAGGGAAGTCTCCACCAAACCCAGTCTTATGTTTGTCCCTTTCGACAATAGCATCAAAGTCACATATCTGTCTAGTAACTTCCAGAAGTAAAATATGATCAGTGGGATACCTTGGAAGCCTGTATGGAGCCCTTTGACAACCATCAATCCTGATGTATGAGAACGTGGGAAACTAAATGAACCAAACCCCATATTTCTTGATTAGATCCTTGTCCTAATCTAAAATCCTCATATGTTCTGCACCCTGAAGCAATCTAGTGATATGCATGGTGAATGCATCATTCACCATCCTGTAACTCAAGCTCCCTAAGTGCAATTGAGGGTAAACCTCATAAATAACATCTTGTCCAAAGACTCCTCTTGTGCTCAATCCCTTGTATGGATGAAATATTTCAAGTGCATAGACTAAGTAGGAAGTCATGGTGAAGGTCTAGGTTTGCAGCACATTGCATAATTGCTCATGAATCACCCTACTTATAACACTTGCCCAATGATAGTTGATCTTTTCTCGTTCCATCCTTGCAATGACATGACACATCCAATTTTCAAACATACCTGCACTCTTTAATCCTACTACCCTGCTAAGAAGAGTGATGGCATCATAATACTCCTTGAACTTTTCTCTAAATAGTTGTTTGGGTAGTTTTGAATAGTGAGACTTGGGCTTCTCCAACCAGGAATTGATGATCTATTGAGCTTTGATAGTCTCTTCCTCATAGTACTTTTTAGCTTCCTACATGTTGAATGCCACCACATGGGAACTATCTGGCATGTCAAATGTTTGGGCTATGGAGACAGGATTCAAATTTGCCACAATCCTCCCTTGGGACCAACTATTCTCTGGGTATCATTGTCATAATGTCTAGCACACTCGAGAACCAATTCATAACATTGCACTGTAGCAGGGAAGCCAGCTACATGTGCCAATCTTGATTCCATCATTCTTTTGGCCACTAAAGGAAGATCATGTGTCGCCATTCTATCTTTGAACTCTTCATAGTCCCATAGTCCAACGTTCGTGTTAGTCACCTTTGACCAGATAGAGGTAATCTTGTTCTCCGGGATCTTACTCCTGATATCCATCTTGATTCTTTCTGCTTCAGACATAGAAGACCCCTCCATATCACTCTTAGCTCTCCCAATTATCACCTTGCCAGATTCTTCTTGCACTCAACAAAAGGAACCATAATAAAGATCACACAAACAAAGGTTAATCAAAATCATCATTAAAATTAATCCCAGATAAACAAGGTGTCATTAAATCTCAAATAAAATGATCATATTAAACTTTGGGTTTTAGGACCATCCACATAATCCAAGCCAGGGAGGAATTTCGAAGAATTTTGGGCCAGACTGATTCCAGTGGAATGAACATGAAAAAACCTATTAGCAACTCAATCCGATCATTATCAATCAAGAAACAGCATGTGAGATCTCAAAATAGCTCCAATTAATCATAAAATGCACCATCATTTGTTAACAAGTCCTGTTATTCCATATTTCTTCACATTCCATCAAATTTCGGGAAAATCCGCACAGGACGGATTTTCGCGAAGCAGGAGACATTTTGCAAATTTCAGAAAAACTAGGGAACAAAGGATTTCGGGAAAATCTAAAGTCAAAGGAAATCCGCGAAGAAGATGAATCTCCGAAAGCTTGCAAATTTCGGGAAAAAGAAGAGTGGGAAAATCGGTAAAATCCGCCAGAGCCGGGAAATCCCAAGATGGATGAAAAACCTGAATATCGGCCTTATCATATTATTTTTCTCAAATTGACAAATCGATCATAAATTTTAGGAACCTAGGTTGAGTGGAAAGTTTGATACAGACCTTCTACATATTTTCTTTAAATTCTAGGCCCACTCGAAAGAAAACTAAGGTGAAATGGTGATGCCCTAAGCATAAAAAACCCTACAGATCCGCCATTGATGCATAGGAAAGCTCAGGATTCAATCATTTCAAATGTTAAGTCTTCACTAGGGGTTATTCACGGTGCTCAATCAAGATACCTCATAATGCAAATAGAAGAGTGAACTCGAAACTTACTTGGGAAACAATCAATCAAACAGTATCATGCAACCCTACCATTAAACACTCAAAGCCACAGAAATTTGAACCCTGAACATGTCTAGAAAATCAATGACCAATCCCATTCATCAATTAAAAGAGAGGCAATGTGTACATACCATCTGATGAAACGAAAATCAATCTCAGAAATAACAAATGTGAGTTTAATGGCGCTCAGCAAAGAACAGCAACAATAATCGCGCATGAAATCACCACCAAAGCCAATAATTCGCAGACCCAGCGCTCCAAATCAAGTCCAGCACTCAAAGAATAAACTCCTCAGCTCAATGGAACACAAATGATACAGCATAACGGCACAAGATTCCCAAAGATCAATTATAAACACTCCCTCAAGTAGTACGAATGAACATTAATGTCGCCGACAAGACATTCAGGAAAATCTGGAAACCAAACGACAAGACAGAATTCAGAAAAATCCGACCCACGCGGAATTTTGCAAAGGCTAGAAATCTCCAAACCACAGTATTCAGCCAGAATTTGAGCAGGATTCGGGAAAATCCACACGGGGTGGAAAATCCTGAATCGGGGTAAAAACCTGGAATTCACCCAGAACTCAAGGTATTTCAATGAATAACCTAGGGGAACCACTTAGGAAAGCAAGATAAACATTTAAACTCATGCCAAAGCAAGATAAATCCTCAAAATTAAAGGGCTAAAACACCCAAAAGCAAAAGCAAAAGAGGGTCCCTGCCTTTAGCGGGGCGTGTGTGTGAAAACTGCACAATAGTATACTTCTCGAACTTGGGTATCTCGAAATGTTTTGGAAAGGGGATAAGTGAAATCGAAGAATCAAATGGATATGGGAAAATCTCCTCAAACTTGAAGGATTTTTTAGATGTACCCACTTCTAGATCTTTCAATGCAGCTTTGAGCTCTTCCAACTCTTTATTGGTGGGCGAAGTTGGATTAGACGGATTGGGTGGATATTGCTGATGGGATGAAGATGGGATGAAAGCATTGGGATCGTATGAGGGTGTAGGTTGATACTGATTAGCATAAGGTTGATAGGGTGATGACGGATTTTGGTAATAATATGAAGTGGATGGGGTATTGTGCGGAGCTTGGTAATATGATGATGTGGATGCCCCTTGTTGATAAGGTAGTTGTTGTCAATAATACGAGGTAGATTGAGCACCCTGTTGATGAGGTGGTCGTTGCTGCACGTAGGACATGGATGAGGCACCTTGTTGGTGTGAAGGTTGTTGTTTAGCATAATAGGGATTGGTTTGGTAATTATATGCGAAATTGGGTTGTGGTGTGACATGTGGAGGTTGTTGTGGATTAGACTACTGTTGGTATGGGTTGGTGTGTGATTTTAGGGGATTTGTGTAAGGAGGTGGTTGTATCCGTGGTGGATTCTAAGTAGTCCCATGGATGTTTGGATTAGCATAAGCAGTGTATGTGTTGGATAGATGGTAGAGATATTGCATGAGAGGATTATGTTGTGTTTGTGTGGGAACGTGCATATGTGATTATGGATAAGGATGGTGAGATGGGATGTGTTGTTGTGGAATTTTTGTAGAGGAACCATGGGGTGGTTGTTGAGGGTGTGATGCAGTTTGCTTTGCCTGATGAGGAGGTTGTATATGAGCAACAGTATGTTTTTGGTTTGAAACATTTTGTTTTGGCATGTTCTGTTGCGGAATTGAAATGTTTTGTTGCAGGGGTTGTTGATGGCATTGTTGCATGGGGACGAAAATGGTTGCAGTATGTTGTGGTGTTTCTTGCGAGGGGATAGTTGCATGCTACAGCAGTGCTTGCAAGGTAATGGGTTGATGAGGATTATTACCCTAAGGGGGCAATACGAGATTTCCTATGGGCATAGGTCCTAGTGGTGGCATCAATGCAAGAAAGGGATTGCCCCCAGTGTTGACGGGTGGTTGACTAGGATACTAAGGTGGGAGTGGTGGAGCAGACGAGATGTTTTGTGGCATGTCATAGGCATACGGATCATAAGGATCAAATGGTGTTGTAGGAGCAGCAGATGGAATGGGGGGATAATTGGCAACTTGATGTATCATAGCATTTCCAAACTCAGGATGATACCAGTTATCTACAGGTGTACCCTCGGGAACATAGGAATGTCTTAGAACATTCTACGGGTCTCTATGGGTGTTGGTGTACTGTGACATGTCAAAACCAGATGGTGGTTTGACTCCTTTCATGAGTAGAGTGGCAAGGATCTTATCCCCACGCTCGTCAAGGAGGTGATTTATCATCTAAACATTAGTGGGATTGATTAGGTACTCATCAACAGTGACTTTAGGCTGATTGATCATGTTTTCGTCACCAGGTAGTGAAGTATTTTGACCATCAGTGTTAGATTCTGACGAAGCACCATTATGAGGGTCTTGAGGGATGTTCGCACCATTGATAGGATCTTGAGAGATGTTCACACCATTGTTGGGATCTTGAGAGATGTTCAATTGGGAACCTTGACCTTTTTGTTGTGTCATTTGCTTCTTGGTTTGTGATCTAGTCTGAACGGGCATGAAAGTGCAAAACTACTAGGTGGACCTCAATGCAAGGATGACCTAAATAACAATTGGAAGATTGATTGGATTGGATAAATTATTGATTGATAGGATGATGAGATCGGATGATTAGATAAGGATTAATTAGACAATTGGATTAGATGGATTGGATGATTGGATACGATTGAGATTGGATGATTGGATAGGATTGAGATTAGATGATTGGATAAGGATTGATTGATAAAATGATTGATAGGATTAGATGATAGATCGGGATCGATTGACAAAACGACTGACAAGATTAGATGATGAATGATGTAAGGGATTCTAAACCCAATTCGGAAATCACCCTAGGTGACTTAAGGTGTTGGTTGATTGAATTGAAGGACAGATAGAGGATCGCGGCACCGAATCCACCTCAAGATGGAAAAGAATTTATTGGATGAGGATGATGACTTATGGCACCAAATCCACCTCAAGATACAGGTGGATTGATTGGGCCAAAGACAATGACTGATGTGTATGATAACGATCGGATTCAGACGCTTAGGTCAATTCGGATAATAACCTCTAAAACAAGGTTTAGGGGATTTAGATCAAGAGAATGATGATGAATGATGCAACCCAGAGATGCTGTAAGAGTTCCTATATGATGTGGGTGATGACTGAATAACCTTTGGAAGGTACAAATGATAAATTACAAGTGGACAAAAGGGGATGAAAGTGTTTAGATCACAGCAAATGACAAGGTTTTAGGTCCCCAATTGTTTGACTCTTTGAATTGGGTGTGGTTTCCTATTCTAGGGGTGTGGTCTCCTGACTAGTTTCTTTAGACGAGGTCAAACAAGCTATCAAAATAGACAAGCAATCCTAACAAGCGATGAAACGGACTTACTAGATGTAGACACGTAAAATATACTGATTGACATTAGACATCTGATCCTCACCACTAACATTATTTCGGCCTGAATCATCCTTCGGTCTAACCATTTAATCAAATACCTTTATCTGATTAAATTCATCAATATTCCTCTCTTATTTAAATAAATCGGTTATCTAATTAAGTCATTCTTTCTCGATAATTAAATTAACCATTTTGATCTAATTATCTTATTTAATTAAATAATTAATTTTATTTGATTAAATCTCTAAAGTCTATCTATTAAATTAAATAAATTAAAACCGTATTTAGTTTAATCTAACATCATCTCTTTTAATTAAATAAATCAAAAATCCTTATTTAATTAACTTTATCACATTCTTCTCTTTTAAGTTAGGTCACATCATTTAATCCCTTCATTAAATTAATCAACCTAGATTAATTTAATCTCCTCATGTCCCATCCTAACTTGCACTTCTATTTTCCTTCAACAAGGCATCTTTTAAGGAATATTCCCCAAGTTTGAATTCAAAATCCAAGTGGGATGAGTCCTTCCAACAAGGCATTTACTCTCTCTTACAAGTCCTTTGCCTTGAGCCAAGTGGCATTCAATGCATTCTTCCTTCCCTCTTGCATGTCATTTCAACAATTTCAAAATTCAAATTTATGCATTTATTGGCACAATCCTCAAAACTTGAAAATCCTCCATCCATTCACATGATGACATGTGCCTTCTTCTCATTTGTTGAAGATTAGTCCCACATTGCTCTATTTTGATCATCTCCTCAACTTAGTATCCTATAAATAAGAGGCTAATCTCCTCATTTGATCGTCCACAATTTGAGTAAACTTACTATGCCCAAATCATTAGCAATTTTCATCCATTATCATTGAAGTTCGTAGCTAGATTATGCATATTTTTCTATTGGAGCACTCATCAAGCATCAACAAAGTGGATCAATTATCATCACACATCAATCTTGCATCATAGGATTTGGAAAAGGGCCAATTTTCACATCAAATTGGCACCAATTGCCCCATGGGATCAAGAGTTTGCTTGTTTAATTAGGATTCAATCCCTCTTTTATTGCTATTTCATTGTGTTCTTCATTCTTCTTTCCTATTTTAAACTTTGCTAATGGATTTCATTGGGAATCCTTGTTCTTGCTTGCATTTCACCTTCTAATGTGTTTGTTCATGTTGTTTTGCAGGTATTTGGATTGGGGTTCGACACTAGATGATGGAACGAGTTCCCCGAACGATGAAACGAGATCCCTAAACAATGAAACAGATTCCCTGAACAATGAAACGGGTTCCCTGAATGAAAAACAGGTTCCCTAAATGACAAAATGAGTTCCTTGAACGATGAAACGGGTTTCCCGAATGGTAAAACGGGTTGCCCGAACAGCAAAACGGGTGTTTGAAATGGATTAGTGGGTTCCCAGAACAAGCAAATGGCACTCAGAACAAGAAACGGATGCTTGGAATGAATAAACGGGTTCCCAAAATGAGCAAACGGGCACTCGAAATGGGAAACGGATGCTTGGAATGGATAAACGGGTGCTCAGAATGACCAAACAAGTGGTGAAATTGGTCATTGGGGGGGCATGTTCACCCAAACTAAAGGATAGGTTCGCCTATTGGACAAAAAATCTGACAATTGTAACCAAAAGTTGGCTAACAAAAGCTGATGCAGAGGGTAGGTTCGCCCCTTTGGAGGGCAGGTTCACCCCTTTGGAGGGCAGGTTCTCTTATTTAGTAAAAATATTGACCATTATGGCCAAAAACAGGCTGATAAAAGCTAATGCAGAGGGTAGGTTCACCCCTTTAGAGGGAAAGTTAGCCTATTTGGTAAAAAGATTGACAATTATGGCCAAAAATGAGCTGACAAAAGCTAATGCAAAGGGCAGGTTCGCCCCTCTGTAGGAAACTTGGGCTTGACTTAAGCGAAAAAACCTATGGGAAGGACCAAAAACATAGCAAATAAGCAATAAGGTTGTCTTGACAAAAATTCACTAGTTTTACACAAGAAGACAATTCAGATAGCACAATCCTACGATTAGTGTTAAAGGTATGGCCAACATAGTCCTTAATCTAGGATCATCAGTACGTGTGGTTGGGATTGTCCCTTGGAGTGATGAAATCCCCAAGCAGGTCACACTAAAGAAGAAAACACTAACCATTTTAGGCTATTCCCCAGGCTCACACGAAGTAAAAGGGGAAAGCTTAGACGGAATAGTGTCTCCTTAGGTGATACAAGTGGACTTACAGGCACAACAAGTAATGAGTTGACTCCCCCCTAATTAAACTATGTGCCTAAATATTAAAGAAAAAGACAAAGCAAACAACTAATTAACAATCAAATTTGTCTGCCCTGTAGCAAATATGTTAGGAGTTTATCTCTTGATCTTTAATAAGCATTAAGAGTTGTACAAATGTTAGAAAAGATAACACATATGCCAACAGAATAGGTTAGGGTCAATAATAATCAAAAACATTCAAAAACAAAATCTGAAGATGAGATTTACCCATTGTTTTTACCTTGCAATAGTCTATGTTTAGGGCAGGTTCGCCCCTCTGTAGAAAACAGTTAGAAAACAAGCTAAAAATTTGAGTTTTGATTGTTGTTTGACCTCTGACAAGGGCAGGTTCTCCCTTCTATAAGGGTATGTTCACCCCTCTGCAAAAAATGGTTAGTAAACAGAGTAAAAATGAAACTTTGACTTGCTATTTGACCTCTGTCAAGGATAGGTTCACCCTTCTGTAAGGGCAAGTTTTCCCCTCTGCAGAAAATAGTTAGTAAATAGGCTAAAAAACTCAATTTTGACTGTTGGTTGACCTCTGTCAAAGGAAGGTTCACCCCCTTTCATAAAACAATTAGTAAACAAGCTTAAAAATAGATTTTGATGCTCAGAAGGACGATCGTGCAGGGCAGGTTCACTTGTTTAAAGGGCGGGTAAGCCTGTTTGTGGGCAGGTTCACCCCTCTACAGGGGCAAGTACGCCTCTATGTGTCCTTAACCTACAAAAATTCAAAAAACAACAAACATGAAACTAAAAAGGACTCGTCTATGGGTCCCACCAGGTGTTCTAGAAATGTGTGCAAGTGTTTTTTTACTTCTAAATGTGCACAACTAACTAAAAATGCAATGTAAAGAAACACAAAACCACCTCAATGATTAGCCTAAGTTGAGCACAAAAGAAAGATAAAATGAGTGATTATACCTTTGCTTGTGTTGATCTCCTTGGTTGGCCCTTGATTGTAGCTTGGTTGTGTGCTCCTTTGATGGCAATGTGATAAAAAGAGTGAATGCAAGATGAGATGAGAACTAAACTAGGTATGCCATGATGGTGGAATGAAAGTAAGTATGTAAAATGGCTTGAATGCAAAGAGTGCTTAATGATGTCTTGAATGACTTAAGAGCATAAGGGTGTTACAAAATGCATGAGGTCCTTGGATGAATGAAAGAAGGGGGTATTTATAGAAGAAATTGAAATGGTCAGAATTGAGCCACCATGGGCAAGATGGAGGGCTATGGTGAGTTGAGGACTCACAAGCCCTCACATCTTGCCATGTAGAGGATGAAGTGTCAAAAGGACATGGTGAGATGGAAAGGGTACAAGTGATGTGGAGGAAGGATAAGTGTTTTCAAAGTACCTTGGGAGGGGAGAATATTTCCTCAAAAAGGAGCTTCTTGTCTCCAAGTGAGAATGAAAGTGACATTTGAGGAATTTTAGTATTCCTCAAAAATCTCCATGGGGAAGAGGAAAGTAGTTGGAGAAATAAATGTGAATTAAAAATTCACATGATTGGAAGGTTCTTATGGATAAAACAAGGTTCCCAAAAGGTGGGATTTTGACACATGTGAGTGATGTGGCAGTCAAAGGTTCTAGAAGACTTTGACACATGTGAGTGATGTGACAAGTCAAAAGTTCTATAACTTGCATGGGAATAAGGAGAGTCTTGGAAGGATAAATGTGAATTAAAAATTCTCATGGGGAAAAGAGGAGTCTTGGATGAATAAATGTGAATTAAAAATTCACATGGGGAAGAGGGTCAATGCCAAATGTGGAAAATGTGAAGGTTGACCAAAAAGATATGCTAAATGTAGCAAGGGGATTAGATTAAGGTTGTGCAAATACATAATTAAGGAAATTAATAAGGGATTAGAAGCAAATAGAAAAAGTTGGAGGATGTGACATTAATTCCTAATTAAGGGTGTGCACATCCTAATCATGGATTAATTAAATTAATCCATATTAGAAGAGGATTATGGAGGATGTGACAGAGAAAAAGGAAGAATTTAAAATTGATTTAATTCAAAAAGGTCAAATAACTAAATTAAATAAATTGATATGTTTATTTAATTTAGAGAGGAAAAGGTGTAAGGTAAAGTATTTAATTGTTAAATTAAATACTTTAGGAACCTTAGGCAGAAGGTGAAATATTAATTAAATAAATTATTTAATTAATATTGACGAAATAGACGAGTAAAGTAGACGAGTTTGACCATGTGGGAGTGGTCAAATTTGGATTTCTACAAATATATTAGTGCATTATTAATCTCATCTTATTGCACTACTGTATTGTTTTAAGGCATTCGTGATATTTATACTTGATTTGTATAATAGTGTTTACATCTAGCTTCTTGAGATGACTTTTGGCTCAGTTTGGTTGCATTGGCATCATTGATATCACTGTGGTCTTTGCACTTGAAGTATTTTAGATTGATCAAATAAGGTGATTCAAATATATTCATTTTTTTTGCTAAGGATTCTTAAGCTTCCTTGTTGCATTCAAATTTAATGATATTGTTTTAAGGAAGTTGATACTCACATTTCTTTGAGGCATTATGAATACATACTTCCATGGTTTTGCTAAGGTAATTGGCATCTTATATGGTTATGAGATCTTTGATTTACTATATGGTTTATATTTTATAAGTTATGGCATTACTAGCAATCACCTTGTAACGTGATAAAGGTATCGGGCATGAAAAGTGACATAAGAGTTTTCTATTGGAAAGATTTCTTTTCGGGCATGCCAAAATATGTGACAAAGTTTATCCTAAGCCCGAGGCAGTTAGATATACTAAAGGTTAAAAGCTTATTTTCAAAGCTTGGTAAAAGGCATTTGTTATTTCATTATTTCAAAGCCCTCATTAGGGCACGATAGGTAGAAAATCATATGAAGAATATGTCCAAGGTTTGCAATGATTAGGTGGAATGTTGTCGGCAGCTTGAAGTGACAAAGCTCGAATACACTAGGTAACATTGTTTTTTAGTTTTTTCTCTTATTTGGCAATTATTTGTTTAAGGCCTAATCATGCAGAGATAAATAGTTGTCAAAACTGTTGGTTCTTTAGTTGGTATGTAAAAGGAAAATGAACATGCAGTTTATATGGTTAATTTTGGTTAAGAGTTTGAGTGTTGATTGTGAGCTAATGAAAGCTCGACTGTGGAAGTTGGACAGAGAAGAATTGTTGTCATCTTTTAGCTGGGTATTTATGGACCTACTCGACAGATCTTTATGGTATTTGTTCAATTTTCTTCCACCGTAATCAAGTAATGCAAAAACCTTCTTGATGCTTATAGGCCTTGAGACAATTTGTTAAGTTGTTAAGAATGATAAAAGGATTATTATTTTTTGAAAGGCATGAAACTGTTTATATGCTCACTCAAATCTATATGGGTTTTGTGAGTAAAATATTTGGTTTTGAAATATTATTGTTAAGGATATTTAAGGGCTTAACTTTTGTTGATTATGATTAAACCCTTTAGGGTTTCTGGATGATTCTTCTCAGGTTGTAACAGTATATACTCTCATTTTCTACAAAGTTAATGTACCTACTTAAACTTGTTAAAGAGTTTGTTAAAAGACTCTTTAGGTTTTCTCACCTGTATCCCTAACCTGAGTTGGTTTACAGTTATTGAAACTGCATACAAAGGTTATTTCACACAATGACTTTAAAAGATAACCTTCAGACATTTTTTTGGGTTACCTGGAAGAAGAATATGAGACTTCAGACTTATCCAGAAGTTGTATTGCATTGAAAATCTTTATAACAGTGATTCTCAGATTATTGTATTTAAGGAAGATGATGTCATTCTCATACAACATTCTTCAATGCACTTATGGAAAATATTCATAGTCTACTATTGAGACACTGGGACTGCAAATTGCACTTCTAGGGTATTGATAGTAAACTATAACTGTTGTGCATTGTAAAGGAGTTGGTGCTCCTATATCTTGTGAAGTTGGTGCTTCTGAACTTTGTGGAGTTGGTGCTCCTAAACTTTGTGGAGTTGGTGCTCTTGAACTTTGAAGAGTTAGTGCTCTAAGTGAATAAAGAGAAAGATTTTTCGAGTGGTTTTTATTCCCCAAGAGGGTTTTCCACTTAGGACATATATTGTGTTATGCGATGATTTTATGTGTGATTTTTCTTATCTATCTTATCTCAATGTGCCATCAAATGCATTGAATGGTTGTTAATTATCAGTCTTTCATCTCTTCCAATGTTTATGTCAAAATATCATGCATAAAAGGTTTTGTTATTAATGTGGGCTCTGATACATATGAAAGTGTAAAACATCTTAAGTTCAACCTATTTTAATGTTATGTCTATATGTTTAATTCATGGTTAATGCACACACAATACTATTCATGCACAAGTCAAATATGTTCTATAAACTGTCATTTGATCTTTTGGTTCAAAAGTCAATTAAATCCTTGGATTTGTAAAAAATTTGTGACTTAAATGAATCACTGATTCACCCCCCCTCTCAGTGATTCTAGTCTTCCAACAATTTTGGTGTCTGGATTTTCTATAAATTTCAAATTCTCACAAGTGTTGTTGACCCGTTCTCATTTTAGGAACTTTTGGGGCTCCGTTCTTGCTCCTACAATAACATTTGTAGGTGAATTTTATTTTGAAAGTGCATAATTTTTTGTTTACTGTACATTGTTGTGATCATATTTAATTTTTAATTTGAGTTTTTGGAAAAGTTTGGAATCTATAAACACTAAGATTGAGCCCACTTCGCTATTTTAGGCAAGTGGCACTTGTAATCGCACTAAGTATAAAGTGCCACAATCATATAAATTTATGGGGGGGGTTTGATTGAGTACTTTAGGGGGTAATCTTGCAATGGTTGATTGCTTTCTTTTTCTTGTTGTGTGTTCTTGCAATGTGGATATCTCAAATTTTGATGGCTAACAACACATATATGTGTGTTTGTTGGAAGGGATCCATTCACATGGATGATGGAGCATTTAATGTTCTTTTATGTGCCTTTATTTTCAACTATTATGGACTTTGTATCTATCAAATCACACATGATGGAGCAGGGAGGAGTATTGAGTTCACACTAGATTTTGCCATAATTTGAGATTTGCATAGCAGAGATATAGTTATAGTTGGGGAGGTTAATCATCAATCTCAAGTCTACACCTTCTCATATTATGCTCCTAATGATTCGACATATGTTCACATTGAGGCATCTTGTGTGGACAGTTTTGAGGAGATTCAATATGGTCATTTGAATCTTGGTATTTTTTCTGAGGATTGAGTGGCATATATTGATGTTCCATTTCCTTCATCTATTATTTTTGTTGAGGATGCTTGTGATTCCATAGTTTTGGTTCCTAGTTATTTAGTGCAATAAGATATGCATCATCTTCCAGAGATGGCTACTTGGGATGAGTACTTGATAGACATTGTTGGTTTGTTTTGTGAAACCTGCATTTTAGATTTGGGAGACATCATTGATTGCATACATCTTCTCTTTGATGGATATGATCCTTCTTCAGTTGTTGTGAGGAAACACTTTGACCCTCTTGTTTATTCTTTACACATGATCATCATTCATGGTTTGGAATGAGTGTGGATTATTTTGGACAACATTTGGAGGAGGATTCTTTGTTTTTAGAGGAGGTATCTTTGTCTTTGGATTATGTTCTACAATTGTTTCTACGAGATTCTGGATTGTCTTCTTCGACAGTATGACCCAGAACACTTGTTTGGAGTGTGACACCTTTCGACATCGACATGGTGACACTTGAGCATTATTCAAGGATATCATGCATTATTCTTCTTCCTACATCTTCCTTTCAGGAATGGGAAGACATCATGCATACCATATTGGTATTATTTCTTCCCAAGGGGAGGAACATTGTTCAATGGTCTTGGATCATCTTCAACATTTAGTGTCAAGCATCTATCATAATTGCAAGAGACTCTTGATATTGAGGGGGGTTGCATGGTCTCTCTTCTTATCTCCATTGGGGGGGTCTTTTTTCTTGCATGGGGTTTTATCCTTCTCATTGTTCATTGAGATCATCTTGTTTTTTGTCTCTCTTTTGGGGAGGAGTTTTGTCCCACTAGGTTTTCTCCTTTTCTCCATTTGCGAGAGATTGGATTGCATATGCACATGGGTACCTAACATGGCCTCATAACCAGGGCCCATATTTGCATCTTTGCATAATAATACTCCCTAAGTTGTACTTAAGGGGGGTGTTGGTGTAAATAAGTGTTTTACCTATATAGGTCATATTTACATGTTAAGTCCACTTAGGTCCTAGGAGGGAATCTTTTTAGATAGTGTTAGTTGTCATTAGATATTATCTTATCTTTTGGAATTTAATGCTTGTGTCCTAATTCATTTAATATTTTTTGAGGTAGTTGGCTCATTATATAGGATTAAGTCACATGTCAATATCTTATCTAATCCTATCTCACAATTTTCCTTTATAAGCAAGGCATCATATGTACATCATATATTACATCTGGCAATCTTGCATCCATAATCATAGCATGATATTTTTGTCATTTTTCTCTTTTGGAGGTTATTGTTTTCTTGTAGGTGATCCTAGGGTTTTGAGGAGTTCACCATTAACTCCTAGATGACATTATATTGTATAAAATTGTAGATTTCATGATGCTTATGGGTGATCCCACAATACTGGTTTAAAATTTTTGGCCAAACTGGACACTGAAATAATTTTTTCTAACTAAATCTTCACTTTCGGGCACCTATAGTGGCTAAACCGTAAGGAATTTGAAGATGATGCGAACTAGTGATTTGTGACATTTTGTCTAGAATTCTAAATATATTTTTTTAAAAAAATTGGAATCAAATTGCACTTATTTTTCCATCTCCTTTGAAAACTAGTTTTTTTAAAATAACATTTTTAAGGAGTGACGCTCACCATATAACACAACTTTTTTTCCATGAAGGATAAAATTCTAATTCTTTTGAATTTAGATTTGTAACTCTAATATCTAGTGCTTCCAATTGGTTAGATATTTTTTATTGAATATTTTTTCTTTAATCAAGTTTCAAAGTCAAACCAACTACAATTCAGACATAGGCGTATAACGCATAACTCTTTTTGTATGTATCGAAATTCAATTTTATTTTTTTGTTGGATCAAGGACTTCAATATCTGGTGCACTCATATTATTCAATTTTTTTGATAATCTTCTATTTTTACACATGTACAGAACAGAGAGCTTGATTTTCAGTGAAAATCCTATGTTTAATAAAACTAAAAAAATAAATACATAATAAAACCAAAACATATTAAAATTATAGTCATTGGATAGCTCGTTCTAAGGACTACCTGATTCCAGTTGGGTTTGTGAAGTCTCCTCCATTTTCATCCTCAACCCGAGCTTCAAAGGGAAAAAATTTTGATTTTTTTGGTGCCAAAGAGCAGAAAGGTGGGAAAAGGGGCGTTTGCTCGAACTAGGGGGGGTTCTAGTGAACCCCCAGGGGTTCTAGAGAACCAAGGTTCATTCAAACCCCCTTTCAAAAAGGGGTTTGTTTTTTGGGAGGATGGTGGGAACTTGCATTGAATGGGTTCGCTCGAACCTAGGTTCTAGCGAACCCTCTTTTGGTTTTTTTGAACCTATTAGTTCACTCGAACCCCAAAAACGAAAATTTTTGGCATGGGGTCATTTTTTTCAACTTTTCCTTCCTCACTCCAATTGTAAACCATTTTTGTGGGTTCACCCTTGTACATGTATTATTTTCTTGGAAACAATACATCACGCACATCCAAAGGTGTTATACATTTCATAAATTACTTCATCTTAGAATGTTTTAATGGAATAGGGAAGTAATTGAAACTATATCTACTTACTTGGATTTATTTTCCTCAACTTACCCGTCCCATGGAGTATGGCTCAAGATGGGGTGTTGTCAATAGGTTTGGTCTCTTGATAATCTTAACTAAGATCAAATCTCTTTGACTCTCATTATCAACAATCAAGTGCAGGGCCTTCCCATTTATTTGTATTTGTGAATGAAACATGTGTTCTTTATCTTGACATTGAGGCAAGACTTTTGGAAATGGAAACCATTAGATATGGATCAACTTCAATTATTTGATGACTACCATTATTCATACAAAAGGTTGGTTGGTAGAAAATTAGGTTATGTCCCCACTTCTTGTATTTCAATAATCAAAATCTTGGTGTATTGACAATTCTTAATGTTTTTCTAGGGGATCTTATGAACTTCACACCATATAGATATGCCCCTATTTTTCTTTTTCCTAACTTTCTTCTACTACTTGTGAGGGTAATTCCTTGGTGAACATTTCCCTTGAACTTGTTACTACTTTCTCCCTTTGACTTGGCAATTGTAAAAGATTCATTATTTCCTTTGTGTTTTAATTTTTCATCAATATTTACTACATATTTTAAAGTAGTCCCCAAGTTCTAAATATTTTTAAAAAAAACATCTCAATTCAAATATATTAGTGAATCACACTATGGTGCTTTAGGATTCAATGTCTCTCTATATCTTGGATGTTTAGCTTTACTGATATGTTCAAGGTATTAGTGTAGTTCTAAATAGCCTGGTCTTTTTTTGTCAAAGGAACTACCATTACATTCTTTTTTCATATGAATATTTAGGAAAATAATCCTCCTTGATATATTCCACAAGTTCTCACCATATGGGATTCTCATTCATTACTACATGTTAAATTGTTGACCATCAAGGTTTCCCCTTCGATTCTCCCTTGATAAAAACTTTAAAGTCACCTACGATTGTTCCATATAAGGCTCAACTTTGAGGAAGGAAAATATAATCATCTTAGAAAATAAGAATTATTTATATAGCAATGTGTTTCTAGCTTTGATATCCAATAATCAATAACATCTACATCAATTTTTCCTTGGAAATTTAGGATATCAAAAGTTACCTATACATTGAAAGGGGTTTGACCATCCAATGGTTTCTTCATTCATTCTATGTTTGGTTATAGGTTATCCTAATTCTACTAAAAGAGTTGATTAAACTATTTGATCACTCTACATGTCTTTATAGAGTTGGTTCAATTAACACCTTCAAGGGTTATGATGAGTCAACTTATTCTTTTAAAGACGTTTGTAATCTATGCACCTTTGAGGAAGGTAATATGATGGAATTATTGACCTTAATCTAATATTTTGATGTACCCTAACCAAAAGTGATGTGGCATAGAAGAGTTAGTAGGCTTGGATACCATTGATTTGAATTAAGCTAGGAATTTAGAGGACAATACTAGAGAGGGACTAGTTGTATTATATCACTAATTAACACTAAAAAAATTCAAATCAATAATTAGTAAAGAAACATAAAATAGGAGAGCACACATAATTTAGCAAACTATATGAAAGAGATGCATGCCTTCCACTCTATCTTATTGATTCGTATTAATCTCATAGATACATTACTACAAAATCTTAGTAAGCTACTAAATTTTGATTCCCATAAAAAACCAAAAAGGCATCATATTTTATGTCCTCCTTCAAAATTGAAATAGATAGCTAATGAGGATGAATTAGCTGTAAAATAAAAATAAAAATAAGGAAATTATTTAATTTTGGTACCTCAACTTAGCAAGGTCATAACTCTTAGCTTGCTAGGTGAAAATTAAACTTTTTGAATGTGTTGGAAAGATCTCCAAGAAATCTACGCAGAATTCTAGGAGGGTTCTTCTCTTGGAGCAATGGAGAGATAAATCTACTTCAAAGGCCTCCAAATATCTAAATTTTAGAGATGTGGAAAATCTTTTAAAAAAAAATTGATATTTTCTTAGAATCCTTTACATACTCATAGATCTCAATTAGAGAGGTGAAAATTAAACTTTTTGAATGTGTTGGAAAGATCTCCAAGAAATCTACGCAGAATTCTAGGAGGGTTCTTCTCTTGGAGCAATGGAGAGATAAATCTACTTCAAAGGCTTCCAAATATCTAAATTTTAGAGATGTGGAAAATCTTTTAAAAAAAAATTAATATTTTCTTAGAATCCTTTACATACTCATAGATCTCAATTAGAGCATCCAAAAAATAGGTGTCATTCATATTGATGTCCTTTCAACAAAAAAGATAATTTGGTTATACAAAAAAAAGATGCATTAAGGGAAAATGTGTCTAAATAATAGTTGTTCTTGTTCAATAATTTAATAGTAAATAAAATATGCAACAAAAAACTACAAAATGATGTGTGTGCCCTAGATATCAATAATAATTTAATCTATGTTTAATATTTATGAAGAAATTTTATTTCTACCATAAATAGTGCATTTTTGAAAAATATTACTCATTGAAAAATATTATGAAGTGTAAGAAATACTTTATTAACAAATATTTTTAACATAAATTTAATTAAATTTTTTTTTTTTTAAATTGAAATAAAGTTTCTATTATAAATATTATAAATCATTAGTTTATATTATCTTTAATTTTTTTATGTTTTGTTTGCTATAATTGAGAGAAAATGTATATTTTTTAAATTATTCATATGCATGTCTCACTTAGGTTAAAAAATGGTACACACATGTTGTCATCCATATATGGATGAGAGACAAAATATTTTTCCCTATTTTGTACTAAGTTGCCTTTGTGGTTCTAGATTTAGCTCATAGTTATAAACTCACTCTATGTCTAAAATTTGAACTATGATGTTCTTTGGATTTTGCCATGTGAATTTTCTAAAAAGTAGGCTATTAGATAATGATATATTTTTTGTTGCACTCTTAGGACATTTTGTCAAACTAGTTATAACAAGCTTCAAACACACATGGGTTTTAGAATGATTGTTAGGTGATTCACATGTGCTAGAATACGTGTGATCAAAGATGCTAGACTCCTTGTTTGATTTTAGAATTTGAGCTTGTAACTACAAATATTGTTCTTGTGTGATCAACTAATGTTAAGCAATGGTTTCTCAATGATTATAATAAATGAGATAGATGTCTCCTTGTATATAAAACCTACACCAAAGTGCAAATATTTGTGCAAAATTGACCTAGAACCAAAGTATAAGATGTGACCAATCTATTAAATGTTTGCTTTTGATTTTTCCATTTAAGTGGATCAAGTTCATGGTTGCAAAGATGACCTCATATTTATAGATACAACAAAGATTAGACAATCAAGTTGTATTTGTTTTTACATAGGATGGAATTGTGGATAATGATTAGATTTATGAAAATGATAAAACATAGAATTAAATATAGAAACCTAATTATACACAAAAAAAATATATATCATTTATAGTTACATAAATGTATTTAGATATTACTCCAAATTAAATACAAAACTAAATGAAAAACATATTTTTCACCATTACAATATTCACTTAAAATAAAACACAGCAATGGTGGCCACTTTTTCAAGTAGTCAAAAACGGCATCAGGCAAATTCATCATCAACAATTCACCACTAGCAATTCGCCACCAACAATTCACCATCAACAATTCATCGTCATGACATATTCATCTTAGATACAATTCACCACCAGCAATTCATTGTCATTATGTGTTAACAAAATATCTGTACTTTTTCTTTTTTGGGGTGCTCTTGACCACTTAAATATTGAAAAATGTATACATGGTGAATATACCACGGTGATGAATTGTTGGAAATGAATTGTATACACTTACGGTGATGAATTGCTGACAGTAAATTGTTGACAATAAATTGTTGATGGTAAGTGAGATGGTCAGCCTTTCCATGACAAGTTATGGACGTTAGAAACGATTTGCTCGTTGTAGATTTCCCCTGCAAAGAGACCGCCACCAACACTAATAATCCTGTGATTTGGAATCTCTGAGTTGTATTAAGGATTACAACTGACACAACTATGAATATCATCAGCTCAACCTAAAGCTTGAACAGTGGATATACAAATGTGCAGCTCCAAAATGTTGCAGGCTTTAATGGTTAAGAAGTGAGTGCCAACGTTGGAAAGCACAACAGCGTCACTAAACCTAAGCCATAAATTCAACTGAGGTCTCAATTTCTTGTCAACCTATAATTTCATCAGCCTCACACTTATCCGCTTCACTTTGTATAATTCTGATCAACTTATTAATGAATAATATGGATGATCACTCCGTAGACACTGTAATTTGCGAAAAATGGAATTTACCCACCTGGGTTTGTCGTGCACAGCATTCAATATCCACGCTGATTTGGCAAGAGCCAATGTTTATCAAGATGGTTGGTTTTATGGCAGTGAGGATGATCATCTGTCCCCCATTTTTCAACACCGACTATTACTTCACTGCTCAAGACACATCACCACCTCCAGCAAATATCTCAATGGAGGAGGTTTCAGCGCAGAAGCCTACTTTGTCTGTTGTAATTCCACCAAAACTAAAAGTCCTTTGGAAAGTGTGCCTGTAAATCCTCAGATACGGCTGCCAGAATAGTTGGTCAGTGTCTACTGTGACTCTGGTTCTACTGTTTCAAGGAAGACATGTCTCTGTTGTAATTGGACTTTTCTGGTCTAAGACTCCTTACACCTCTACACCCATCATTTTCATCTAGGCTGTCTCTGTAGAGCTGCACCCACATAGCACTGCAGAAGTTCAGAAGTCAGATGTTTTATTGACCATAGGTACAGTTTGGTAAAGATACCCACAATCAAAGGAAAGCTACACATGGCCGTATTTGCTGGACTTGAAATGTTGTGATGAAAAGGATGGTGAAGTTGATGAATTTAAGGTAACCTAAAGGAGATTGTTGAGGAAGAAAGGGAATTGCTGAAGAGATTGGAAAATTTAGGAAGGAATCTTAGAACAGTTCTAACAGGTTTCTAGTTGAGGATGCTATGTAGCCTTGACTTTATATTTTTACATTTTTTCTAGCATGTCATTATCAAATTTGGTACATTTAAGAAGAAAAAAAAATTTAAGGTTTCATCTTTAGTTCTCATTTGAAAAGGTTTCAGTCTATTTGAATTGATATAAAAACTCTTCAACTAAAAAAAATAATAATAACAATAAATTTAAAACTCTTCTACATATTCATTATTAATTTTCATTCTCTCCATTATAAAATTCTACTAAAATTTATATAAAATATTATTTATTGATTTTATTACTAATTTACTCTTTTTCCCTCACATTCATGATCTTACAACATTTATACATGTCTAGTAATTAAAGAAGCTAACAATTATTATTATTTTAAATGTGTCAAATTTGAAAATGGTTTCTTCCATAAAAAAAAAGGCATAAATTTAAGATTATATCTACTAAGATAGAAAGTAGTATGGTCTATGATGAAGAACTATAGGGGAGTCTTATTGATTGTATAAACGAAGAAACCTAGGACAAATTCATGTGGATTTGGAATTAAAGACTGTGAAAGGTTGTCTAAAGTCAAGGATAGAGATTCAAGGTAGAGTCCTTCAACACTCAATAAAATAAATGTTATTGAACCCACACTAGTCAATCAATATGTCAAATATATTTGATGTTTAGAACCTTAGCTACTACATGAATATGCTTTATAATGTGTTCAATTCTTATATCTTGTGCACAAAGAACATAGTAATATGGGGCATATTACTATGATAATATATTAAAAATTGATTTTATATAATGCGGTTAATTTTCCGCCATGGTGAATTGCTGGCAGTGAATTTTACTTGACGATGAATTTGTCATGGTGGTGAATTTTCCCACAATGAATTGTTGGTGGTGAATAAATTTCGTCAGTAAATTGCTAGCGGTGAATTTTCCTAGAGCCGTGACATGGACATGATTAAAGGCATAAGGAATTCAAGTCATCATTTTATAACCACATGATGCACATTAATTTGGGGAAACAAGAAAATTGTGATAAACTAAATTTGGTTTTATTCTCTCTTGTCACTATGAGATAAATTCATATTTTAGATAATTCTAATGCTAAAGACTCAACAATATAGGAGATGGAAGATGAGGTGGCAATCATTTAGAAAATGAACTGCGTATGGAAGCTCTATATACAATAAAAAAAGGAAAATGTTATATTTTAGTTTTTGAAATAAACAAGAAAATGTAAATTAGAAGAGGAAGAGGCAAAACACTGTTACATTTGAGCCAAATAAAGTAGCATTAAAATAACAAATTTGTAGGGGTAAAATATTTCATATGAATTAATTTAGGTTAATTAAATACATGTAATAAAATTATAATTAAGTTAATTAGAATTGAGATTTGATTAATTGAAATATTTTTATATTGATAAAAGTGGGTTTTGAAAGGGTTTAAATCCTTTTGCAATAAAATAGTTATCAAGAAAATAAAATGAGTACCACGAGATATGGGACAAACTAAATCACTCGTCAAAATGAAAAAAATATAGACAACTACAACCAAGTTGTTAAGCACAACAATTAGAAAAGACAACAAGGATAAGTTGGGATACAAACTAGACAATACCAGAACCACTCTATTCAATCTCACACTTTTTTACTCTAGTGTGAGATTGAGAGATAAATTTGGAAAGACCTTTCTTTTGTCTTTGTACAACAATTCAAGAAATAATATCATCATGTCCTTGAAGCAAGGAGAAGCAAGGGGATTCCTCAATAGAGGGCCCATCCATTTGTGCAATAGGAGCAATGGAAAGTTGAGGCAAAGTGGTCAAATGACAAGTGACCAACACATGAGTAGACTGAAGCAAATCTAAAGTTGCAACCATAGTAGGTTGAATAATTAGATTAGAAGGTGGTTGAGAATCACCAATAGGAATTGATGGGGTAGTAGGGGTGGGACTTGCTAGAGTTGTACCATTAGCACGAGAACCAACATACCTAAAAGACATGCCATATTGAGAGGAACTGTCAACCAAAAAGTTAAAGGCATGAATATTCAAGTGATCTTTGCAAGCATTCTGCCACCATGTCACTGCACCTTTGTGCTTGGAGAGTGGATACTCAGTAACTAGGTGGCTAATAGAAAAGCATCGTCTATATTAGAAAGGAAGGCCCTCTTAGTTAAGCAATTGAGTCTTAGGCATATCCCTCACCATCAAAGTTATGTAACTTTGAAGAGGATTGGATATTTCAATAACCACTAGAATGCAATAAGATGTTGAATGACTCATGTATGAAGTGGTAGATTCAACCTTCAAGAAGTGACCAATAGAGTTACATATGGAATTGTAGAAAGAATCTTCCCAAAACTAAAGAGAAAGATGTGGAAGGTGAACCCACACCAATCTAATATTGACCAATTTGAAAAGGGGGTTGAAAGAAGGAGTCCAAGGCTTGACAGAAAAAGAGTGTTATCCCCACATCCAAATCCCACCATCAAGAACCAAATCCTTGTCCTTGGATGAATCAAAAAAACATAATGAACAAACCCTTAACACAAGGGAAGAGCTTGATCTTATTATAGTGAATTTATAATGAAGAATTGGTATTGATGCTACACATAATTAAGTCATCCAAGTTCAAAAAATAAATTCATAGACATTGGAAAAGTATAGGTATGCTAGAAATGATTCTAAAAAAATTTAATACTTTTGCTTACTTAAGATTTATCCCTAGTTTACTTTAATGAACCATGGAAAACATAATGTAAAATCACTATTTCCTACTCATATAATTATGAGTTATTGTAATTTTTATTAATGTTAAATGTATGTGGGAGGTAAAGGTCTTCAAGATCAATGCCTTATTAGGTCACAAAGTTATATTTGGCCATTAAAACTAGTAAACAAGAAATTATAATAGAGACACAACATACAACCACATCTACTTAATAATCCATCTTTGTACTTACAAATATTCACCTATAATAACATGAAACATACTATTGCAATATAATATATTACAATTGATTAAGATGCTACAACACCTATCAAATTATATTTATAATCACATCTATAAATTTGATGGAAGAAAAATCATGGGAAAGAAGGTTTGTCACATTTCTCTACCCAACATATCTCTCAAAATACTTACAACTTGTTGGTGCTTATTCCTTCCTTTCAATTATCATTGGCATTTTTCCATTGTGAAAGTGGGAACACTTACATGGGGTTTGACTGAGGCAAGCCCCTATATGGCACAATATTTTCTCCTTCTTTGAATGTGCAAGTTATAGGTTTGGAAAGGATCAAACGAATATTGAAGGAAATTTGTCAATTGTTGTATTTGTTGTCACCAACCTTGTCAAGACATGGAAACTTGACCTTTAGGATTTATTGACAACATTTCAACAAGTTTACAACTGAGAATCAGGAGCTCAAATCCAACACTAGAGGATTGCAAAAATAGTTTCAAGACCCCCTATCAAAGACCCATTTGCACTTGGGCAACTGAGTCCCTCTACACATGTTGAATTCAACTTTTGGTGATAGGTACACATCATTCTGCACTTTCTAGATCCACTTGCAAATCACTGTTTCAATTTGTTTATCTTCCATATTTTGCATTTATCATATCAAGTCATATAGTATAATGAGGGTTCAATCACCCCAAATCATTTCCAATTCATTCCTAAGACTCAAAAGAAATAGATCTAGGTCTAATTGACTCACCTTGGAGGTTGAAATTCAATCTATGCACCTTGTTGATTTGTATCTTGATGAAACCCTAGAAATGATGGAATTAACCCTAGGTTTTAGAAAGTAAACAAGGTATTCACATTTTTTTATATTTCAACTACTTCTTGTTCAACCAAAAAATTGGACCAAAATCAAGTGAGAAGCAATACCTTGAAGTAGACTAGTGATCCTAACAATAATTTAACCAATATAAATATGTGTCTCACTAAGTCAATATCCACACCCATTGCATACGGAATCCCATAACTGTGAGTAACCTACACATAGGGGAGTATTGACTTGGATACTTTCTAATACAACTCATGGGGCTCTTATATTAATTGAGAGACCAAGGCCATGGAATATGAAATTTCAGACCTCGTTTGAGTACATAGCATATAAGAATACCAACTAATTTCCAATACAAAGTAGCATCTAATAATGGTGTAAAATAATAAGCCTCAAGTTTGATCTATGACAAAAATTGAGTCGATATAGGCTTATAATGAACCATACAATATCTAGAGAGCATATTAAGAGCTTACTTGGGATGTGCAATGAAGATAATTAAAGATGAATAAGTGATCTCAATCCCCAAGAAGTAATGTAAAAGGCTCAAGTTTGACATCAAAAATGGATCATGGAGAGAAATTTTCATTGCCTTAATAGTGGATGAGTGACTCATTGTGATCAACAAGTCATCAACATGGAGAAACATAAATGTGAGAGTGTCATATTCCTACAAAATATATACATTCAAACCAAAGTGGCATCAAGTGAACCTATCTAATAGAAGGAAGGAGTCCATCTTGGCATACCAAGCTTGAGGGACCTAATTGAGGCCATAAAGAGACTTCCAAATTTAACAAACTAGTGAGGAATCCTAAATGAATCTCTACAACTAATTCATGAAAAATTTCTCTTGAAGCTCATCATGAATAAAAGTACACTTTGCATTTTTATGAAATTCCCAATGGTGGATTGAGATTATAGAAAGAAAAAGTCATATAGAATTTAAATTTTGGCAACTAGCACAAAAGTATAAAAATAATATACATTAGGAACCTAGGAGAATCTGTTAGTGACCAAGCGAGCCTTATTATAAGAACACCCCACTTGAGGATACTACAATCTTTTTTAAAAGACTATGAATTCAAAGCTATAGAAATCAATAGATTTAGATCGTATTCAAACTATGACTATGTTCTTCTAGTATATGAAGAATCCCCAACCTAGTTGCCTAAGTGACAACAATGTCTAATGAGTCCAAATATGCCTAGTGGCTAGAGATTTTGAAGGAGAATCGTCAATATTTGAATGGTGAATAAGAGAGGAGTAAGGTGAATCCTTGTCATCAACATCATCACCATCTGAGGTGGAGGAAGATGAATCCTCGTCATGACTAGGAGGATTAAAATCCTTTGAAGAACTAGTATCATGTTATAGTATCTCTAATGTGATGGTAGATGGATAAGTAGTAGGACAAGAATTGGAAGAGTTATCCTTGAAATAAACACTCCTCTCTATAAAAATTTCATGACTAGTGGGGTGGAGAATCATATAGCCTTTGACGTCATCTAAATACCCAAAAAATATATAAGTCTTTCTTTGTAGATTCATAACTTTGTGTTTCTCTACTAGAATGTGGGTCAATGCAAAGAACCAAACACTCAAAAATACTTCATTAAAGGGTTTTTGCAGGTCCAATCTTAAAAATTAGTTCACCCCTTCATATATCGACGAGGAACTTAGTTGTATTTATAACACACAATTAATGGCCTCTACATAATATTAGGTGCTAATAATTTGGAGCATATCATACAATTAGCCATCTCTTTCAAGGACTTGTTATTTTGTTCTACAATACCATTATATTTAGGACTACATGGAACTATGTATTGCATGTCAATACCTTAAATGAAGATCACAATTATTCAAATTAATGGTTAACATATTCACCCCTAGTATTTATATGTAGAATCTTGATGACATTCCCTAATTGTTTCTTTGTAAATGCTTTAAAGTATTGAAAAGACTCAAAGACTTTCTTTGAAAAAATAAACCCACATATCTAGAAATATCGTCGATACTAAAAATGGATATGAAAATGGCCCTACCAAGTCATTGTGTACTAACTCTAGAATATGGACAACCCTCCATACTTCACCCTTGTGATATTTATCTTTAGGATGATTACAAGAATGCAACCCTTGAAAAAAACATTAGAAAAATGAATAGAAGGAAATCCTAAAACCATGTCATGTTGATTGAGCTTTTATAAGTAGCTCAATAGTTCAAGTGGCCAAACTGTTGATGCCACAAGTGACCCACCTCATCTAAGTGAGTGAGTAATGTTGTCAAAGGAGAGTTAGGAGTAAAATTTAAAAAGTGATAGGTTATAGAGTGGTGATCTATCTCATGGAAACTATGGACCCACTATGCATGTTTCATTAATTACTACTAAGTCTAGTGTGGGAGATCTGATAAATACAAAGAAGATTAATAGTTGGAAAATATGGTATGTAGAGAACATATTAAAATTTTCCTTTACCCACATCAATAGACCCTAGATCCCATGAACTTCAAAATGTGTCATCACCCATTAATATTATTGACATATAACATGACTCTAAGGGGGTGAAAGCATCATATGATGAAGTCATGCCATGCAAAGCACCTAAGTTAATAATCTAGATATTAGGTTTTAAAGCAACTACAACTAGGGAATTTTCCTTTCCCTTTCCCTTACTATGATTTTTGTCCTTAGAAGACCCTTCTAACAAACCTTGTTTGATTATGTCAAGCACCTTGATATTGTTCTTTTCTAGAAGATGGGTTAGGTGATATATATGCTTGTTTAAACATTCATGTTCATGTTTAAGCCTCTTATAGAAGGAATACTTGGCATTCTCATTCTTAGGCTTGTCACTTTTGGAATATGAGGTCTCATTAGCTACATTAGAGGTAGCAAGATTTTTATCTTTCTTCTTCTATATTTGGTTCTTTTGTTTTTCATCCTATTCGTCTAGCCATTTTTGTTATTTGTTCCTTGATTTTCAATCAAGGAATGTGACTTTGAGGGTTTAATTGTACCCATATGAACCAATTTGTCACTCTCATTAGTGAATTCTACAAAAAAAACATCTAGATAAGTCATTTGGTAGGTGGAACCTAAGGCACATTTAGTGGCATAAAAATATGAAACAAATACAAAATAGTTAAGGTGAAGCTTATAGAGAATACTAAAGATAAGTTGTGTTTATTTATTTTCTATCACAAGTTGCTTTAGCTACAATATGATAGAATTTATCTTTGTTAATAATTTTTGAATGATGTCAAAATTACTTGGACTTAACCATATGAGTTTGTTTTCTAATTGATGACCCCTCAATTCATCCTGCTTACCAAAGAAGCTTTCGAACATGGTCGAAATAACATTTTGGGAAATGAAGGATTCAATGTGAAAGAGTAAGTTAGGAGATATAGGCATATACAAAGTATGTTATGCTTCATCATGTTTCTAAAACTATTTTAGTTTTTCTACAATCAATGTGTTTTGTTGTCAGATATCATTATAACTTGATATAGGCCTTTCTTTTTAAGATAATTGTCATTTTAGACTTCCATTTAAAGTAATTATATGGTGTGAGAAAATGAATTGTTAATTAATCCATTAGTGAAAAAAATAAGCACAAAAATAAGTCACACAAGACACCCCCACTTTTTCACTAGTTTATGAAATCCCTCTAGAAATTATAAAGTTTGGTACACTATACCTAGTGTGTTTGCAATGATTTTTTCTAGATTACAATATTCTTTAGGACCCAAAAATGTCCAAAATGCTAAATCACAACCTTTTTACAAGATATGAATTTATAAAACACACCACTATGTAGTTCTTGGAATAAAATCAACTTTAAAAAACTAGCATTTGAAAAGGAGCCCATTCATGGAAGTTACAAGTGTTTGAAAGTCCAAAAATGTTACAAGACATTAAGTTTTCTAAGAAATTTATTTTTTGAAATGGATTTTTAAATCAAGAAAATGATTATACCATTGCATAGAGCACATAATTCTACCCCAATAGAAAAAAACTTAAAAAAGAGTGTGTATGCTCAAGTTATAAGCCTTTAAATTTTGACTACAAAATAAAAAAGTTATAATGGTGAGGTGGTTGAATTTTCAAAGGACACTAGTGTCAACATAATGTCATTAAGAAAATATTCCAAGATTTTGCCAAAATATTATTTTTAGGCAAAATATTCTAAAACTACTCTTAAAATTCCCAAAACTACCTCCTCTATTGCTAAAACCACTCATGCTTACAAGGAAACCACCTATTTGTGGCATGAAATCACCTTATGCAAAATGGTGATTTTTGGAAAGGGAAAGATAGGGTTATGCACAAAAAATTAAGGTTTAGGACATTAAATGAAGGATTAGGACATAAGACGGAAACAAAAATTAAACGAAAGGAAACATTTAGGAAGTCTTGCAAGGTTTAGGAACAATATTGGATGTTGGAGAAATAAAAAAACTTGCAGGGGCAAGAATCTAACTAGCAAGATCAAATACCTTCCACATGAGAGAGATGCAATGAAGGAATTGCTATATTGCTAGAAAAATAATGAATATAAGGTCATAGAATTGTGTCCAAAATAATGAAATGACCTTGCTATAAAGGCAAGAGTTAAACCTTGAAACCCTAAGACAAATTAAGATCATGAAAAGTGCCTTAATCATATGACTTGAGACACACAAAAAATAACCTAAGTAAACTTAAGCAATAAGGTGTGAATAGCTATTAAAGTGAAACTAGTTAAGCAATGTACATTTTCACGCGAACATTGGTAAGAGGATAAGGATGGCTAGGGGTGGCATTCTAGATAAAAGGGGATATAATTATGCACAAATTCCATTATTACACTTGTCTTTTTGTTAATTGTAGCACTAGTGATATGCTAGTGGTCTTTGATCCCAGATCCTTCCTATTCCAACACTTAGTGGCACACACTAGTTATCTTTATTTGAATCATGTGTAGGTGGAACCCAATGTTGATGTGATGGGATATTTTTCCATAAATTTAGTTCCATTGAAACCTTTTGGTAATCCTAGCATGTTGGATAATAACCTTCATGTATTTTATTATAACCTTTGGCTCTCAATAATAATCCAATGAAATTCTAATCGTATGAGGTTTTAATAATCAAGGCTTGTTATAACAATAGAATAAAGAGCTTGCAAAATTAAAGGCACAAAGGGACCATATTAGAAAAGAACTAAGACAATACAAGAAGGGTCATAATTTTGATCATGGATTTAATGAACCAACCCAAAGAAAGAATAGGAAAAAAACACGGATTGAATCATAAGGAAGACTACCATCAAAAGAATTAGAAGTTCCTTAGAAAAGGGGAAAGAAGTAGAAAAAGAGTGCAAAGGTATTTTCTTCTTATTTATATTGATATTAACCATGTTAGATACAATAAGACAATAATCAAAATAAATTATAACTTTAGCTATTTAGAAAAAAAATAGCTCCATAATTTGGGTACAAGAGAATAACTAATGTTGAGTAAGTATTGTCTAAAGTAAATAAGCATTCAAAAAAATCTAAAATTTTATTTTATGCCACATTTTGTACAAATTTATTTATATATAGTTAACATATATATAATTATTGTTTCCATTATTGCTTTGCTCACTCTACATAAACCTACTTTAGTTGAACTAACCTTTTTTAAGATATATAAACATATATAATTATATATTTCTTTTTAAGTATTAATAAGAATCCCAATAAGAAATATATATAGTATATATACCATATATGTTAACATATATAGGTAAACCATATACACAGATGTATGTATATGTATGGATAGATTTAGAAGTATATGTATATGTATATATATAAACTTATGTACATACACAAACATATTTGAAAGGAATTAAGAAATTTAAGATAATTTTGCTTTTATCACTCAACAATATTATTCATATCTAGATTAGAACAAACTTAAAATTATATTTATATACGTAATATGTTGTGTGTGTGTGTGTGCATGTATATAAATATAGATATTTTTTTACACATTTATTTATATTTATGTACATATATATGTGTATGTATACACAGAAAAAAAAATGTGTAGATATATTGTATACATACAATATATGCACTTGCATATATAGGTGCATATACAATGAATTTGAAAGAAATTATTAAAAAACTTCGACGTACTTGAATGAAACACTTCTCATGAGTCATAATTGCCATGATGTGTTCCTCTTCTCATAAATCGTCATTCATAAAGATGGATCATCACCATATCATATAGATTACCATTCATAAAGATTATATGTGAATCACCATTCATAAAGATGGGTCATCACCATTCATTAAGATGGCTCATCACTATATGATCTGCATCCAGTAAACAAAAGTATACGTTCTCTCATTTAATTTAAGCCTCTTCACTCCCGGTAAGCACGTTTCATAAAGATGGATCATCACCATATCATGTCAATCACCATTCATAAAGATGGGTCATCACCATTCATTAAGATGGCTCAACACTATATGATCTGCATCCAGTAAACAAAAGTATACGTTCTCTCATTTAATTAAGCCTCTTCACTCCCGGTGAGCACGTTTCCTTGCTATTAAGATGGCTTTAAATTCCTCAGAGCTAGGTAGGCACCCATTTGGACACCCTATTTACTGCCTACAACTTAAAGAAGGGCCCAATTGCCCCCGTACACCACCTATACTGAGAACCCTTTGTACAGGAGGGTTGACCCAGCTCTGTACAAGTCTTTTACACTAAGTTCAATTCACTCTCCTGTAGATCTATTAAAAACTGAAATTTCCTATGGGGGACGGTGTACATGCACTCCAAGCTCTCTGGAATGAATATACACCTTACAATGTCCGGTAATTTTGAGCTACTGAATGGAGCCTCTGTCATAGAAATACGGGTCTGTAATTTTCTCAAAGATTTGGCCTTTTATATAATGTTGTTATTTGAGCAGTCAATCTTGTCATTTCCCTGCAATATGTACCTAGGTTACTCTGTTTAGTTACTAGTATGATCTGCAGGTCATGGAAATCTTGTGAGAGCATTTAATATGGATCAGTTATGAAGATCATACAAGAAGTCGCTTCATTTAACAACCTGCAGAAGCTTTACTACCTAGTACCAATAAACATTACATTAGTCAGTCGGTACTTATTCGCATGTCTCTCACACCAGTCCTATCATACTTAGCGATCGCTGTGATCGACCAATCTGTCAGTTATTTTTATTAAAAAAAATTAAAGAATAACAAAGAAACGTAAGTACAGACTACAGTCTACCGCCAATCCGATCTGAGTGTAGTTTGTGTATTAAATGATTCATCGACCTTGTCAGTAAATTTAAGTTTTATCTTTGAATAGAAAATTTGTATTCAGGCAGGCAATAATGGCGAACTGGAAAAATATGGAAAGCAGGTAAAAGCATTTCCGAATATTTATACGTTCGTATTATTGTCTATTTAATATTACTAGGCTAACATTATATATATTCCTAGGCTGCCAGGTGAAAGAGACAATACTTACACCGACGTCCAACATAGGGCTATCAAATACATTAGTTCATTATATTAGTTTTCGGTGTTTTTGGATTATATCAGTTCATTATATTTTGGATCATATTCTATTATCTATTAATTATAGACAGGTAGTGAGTAAAGAAAAAATCTGAAGTGTGTTTTTTTAGATTTAACTGCATGTAATTTGTTTGCATCAACGTTTCGGATCTGTGATTCATCATTAGGATGAAAAGAGTCGAAGGAGAAAAATGATACATCACAAAGTGTGATCCCAAACATTGGCGCAAACAAATTACATGCAGTTAAATCAGAAAAAACACATTTCATCAATATGAACTGTGGAAATCTAACGTTTTTAAAAGAAAAAAATTGATGAAAAAATACTTACACTATCAAATTCAAATTCGGAAGCTCCGAACTAATATTAGTTTTTTTGTTCATGAAACTTTTTATTCGTAAAATCTGTCTTTTCTTATTCAATTGTGATAATACTTTTTTCTACCAAAAGTTTTGGGATGATATAATATTTGTTAAATTTGAATGTGAATTTTGTTCTAAATATTTAGAAGGAAACGATTTTGATAATCCTCTTAATCTATAGATGTGTTCTTATAAAAATTTACACGAAAAGAATGATTTTGATAAACCTCTTAATTTATAGGTATCCTCTTATAAAGATTTGCGATATAATATTTGTTGTTAGATTGTATTTATTTATATTTTTAACATAAAGGAGGGGTAAAATTTTTATTAAAACAAGAAGTACAAAACAAGGGCATTACATAGCCCTATCAAGCTCCACCAAGTGATCCAACTGTTGAGACAGATCTGGGGGTAACTGACCCTGGTCCACCAAATTTCAATCATGAATATGATATGATCATAAGCCCATTTAGCCAAACAATTAGCAACACCATTCCATTCTCTAAGAATATGAGTGAAAGTAACAAGCTCCAAAGAAGCACAGAGGTTGAGAATCTGATCAACAATCAAAGCCAAATGCCAACTAACATCATCTAAATGTCGCTTATTCAACAAGTTCACCACAACTTGAGAATCAAACTCACATATGATCCTTCGCCACCCCAATTGACTTCCACACTTCATAGCCGATAAAATGGCCTAAGCCTCCATTAAATTATTAGTATGAAGACCCTTATAAACAAAGAAGATAAACTGGACATCTCTAGAGCTATCCCGACCAACACCACCAATTCTAGCATGACTAGGGTTTCCTCGAGAAGAGCCATCCGTGTTGATTTTTAAGACTCCCTAAGGTGGAGGAGACCATCTCCCCTCCCTATTCACCTTCGGGGTAGGATGTCTACATCTGTTGTGCATGAGTTATCGTTGCTAAGGAGGAAGATGAAGATGATTACAACAACCAACATCACAAGGATCCACTAATGTTGTTAGATCACACTTAGCCACAACAATTTCTCCCAAAGAATGCAAAATTTTCCACCACAAGCAAGGGGCCACCAACATCACATCCTGAAAAATCTGACGATTCATCTCCAACCAAAGGTTTCAGATAATAAAGGATGGGCGAAGACCCAAGTAGCTTGAAGAAAGGAAGTAGAAACAGGAGTCTGGCCCCACCAGTCCACAAACTCAACCAATGAGGAAACATGCCAACAGGGCGTATTCCACACCCTCCACCAAAAATGCCAAATCTCCCTAGCATAGGAACATTGGAAGAAGAGATGAGAGACACTCTCCTCACAGTTACGACACAAAACACACATTGAAGGGCCTTGGAAACCACACTTACATAAATTATCCCAAGTAAGACACCAATTTTGAGCTACTAACCACATGAAGAAATTGCACTTGAGCCATGACAACTTGTGCCAAACTTGCTTCCACCAAGGGACCTCAATATCCCCAAATAACTGCCTACCAAGCTGCTTATAACCAACAAACACAAAATGCTTCCCAGACAAATCAGAACCATCCCAAGCCAAGACATTAGGTCCCCTCAAAGAATTACAATCACGGGAAGCCAAAAGTTGAGCTAGCTCACACCTATCCTCCTCAGACCTCCCAGGTGGCCACTCAAAAGGATGCTTCCAACGAAAGCTTACAGTCAATCCACAATGTTGAGCAACCTTATAATGCTTAACGGTATCCCAACCAGCCGCAATAAAAAACATCAGAAAGAGACTGGAGGTGAGGAAAAGTAGAGAGAATAGGTGGGTGACCATCCCAAGAATCTAACCAAAAAAGAGCCTATGACCCCCAATGACAAATCCAAAAAAGTGCACGCTTAATCAAATGTGCCCCCACTTTCAAAGTATGTCAAATCATAGAACCACTCCCCTCCAGAGGATAGCGAGGATCCTTAAAAGAAGCAACACCCCTAAGATATTTATGATTGAGAATACGAGCCCATAACTGGTGTCGATTGGTACACCAACTCCAATAAATCCTAGCAGCAAGAACTTGCCCGTTCAAAATAGTAGAGCGTAAACCAAGGCCACCCTCCTGCTTTGGTCTACACACAGATTCCCACTTAACAAGGCTCCATTTAGTAGACAACAAGTTACCACGCCAAAGAAATTGACATGAGAGAGCATCAAATTCCCTAAGGAAATACATAGGGGCCACTTGAACAAAGCATCTGTAGATGGGAAGGGCCTAGATAACTGACTTGAGAAAAGTCACTCTAGCAACTATAGACAACCACCGATGAGTCCAATGAGTTACCTGATGCCTCGACTTATCAAGCAACATCTACCAGGAGGACCTAGGTTGATGACCAACAGCAAGAGGAATACCCAAATAGACAAAGGGAAGAGACCCTATTTGAAATCGCAAAATAGCTACAATCTGTCGCTGGATAGCCTAAGGAGTATTAAAAAAGAAAATAGAAGACTTTTGCTCATTGACTTTCTATCTCGAAGCAGCAAGGTAGATATCCAAAGCCTACCTAAAGGATTCAGCTTCCGAATATGAGGCAACCCCATAAGAGAAGTGTCATCCACAAACTGGAGATGAGAAAGCGTTGGAAGACCCAAACCCCATTGCCAACCATGAGTCAAGCCTTGAGAAACCTAAAATTTAAGAAACCGACCCAGCCCCTCCACCATAATAATAAACAGATAAGGAGAGAGCGGATCCCCTTGACGAAGGCCCCTCGTAGCACCAAAAAGCTTTGAAGGTTCACCATTCATAATAACCGAAAATGAGGAGGAAGTCACACAACTCATAGTCCAACTCACCCAATCAGAAGAAAAACCAAAGGCCAACAGAATCTTCTGAAGAAAACTCCATTTAACTCTATCATAAGCTTTGGCCATATCCAACTTGATGAACATAGACCTATCCTTAGAGGTCGTCATGGAATGAATGACCTCAAAGGCTACCACCACCCCATCCAGAATTTGACGACCAACCAGAAAACCTCCTTGCTCCTTAGAAATGACAATAGGCAGACAAGGTTTAAGCCCCTCAGCAATCAATTTCGTAATAATCTTATACGCCACATTACAAAGCGTTATAGGTCTAAAGAATTCAAGCCTATCAACACCTTCCTTTTTAGGAATGAGGACCAGAAAAGTAGCATTCAGGGCTCGAAGCATCTGCTTACTATGAAGAGACTCCCAGACAACCTCCAACAAATCCAGCTTCACAATATCTCAAAACTCCTAAAAAAATTCAACTGGGAAACCATCAAGGCCAGGAGCTTTCCCCTTATTCATCCCAAACACAACCTCCTCCACTTCAGACAGAGTAATCGGACGAGTAAGAGAAGCATTCAATTCATTAGAGATCAAAGAAGGAATGCAAGCAAGGACCATATTCTCATTAGCCTCCGCAGGAGGTGAATCCTCAGTAAACAAAGAAGAGTAAAACTGATGAGTCTCTCTAGACAAAGCTTGTTGCAAAGAAATCGAAAGACCCTCAGATATTGTATTTATTTATATTAGAATGTATTGAAAATTTTATTAAATTTTTTATCAATTTAAATAATATTTTAAGGGATTTTTTTAATATTAAAATTTAAATTTTAGATTATAATGAATGGTAGTATTTTTAATTTTTTAATTTAAAGATTAATTTTTTATTGGTATATAAATTTTAGGTAATTTAACATTTTAATTTTTAATATGTTTTTATAAAAAAAATTATTGAAATAAGTGTAGAAAACAAAAAAGTTCTTGATAAATTAAAGAGATTTGTTCTCAAATTTTTATATACAAAAGTATATTATATTTCTATCTTAAAAATACAAATTTCAACTACAAATAATTTGATTTTAAGATCAAAAAAATTTATTAAATATGATTAAATTGAGTACTTTGAAGAACCTAACAAATAATCAAATTTTAGAAATAAAAATATAAAAAATAGTCACATAAAGTCCACTAAATTTTTTCTTAATTCCATATTAAATTTTCAAATAAGAAAAATATAGAGTAATAAACCCTAAGTATTAGGGATGCAAAGAAATAAAAATAATAATATTGACCTAATATATATTAAGGCGAGGTGCATATCAATTGATATAAATAGCATGTATATATTGTTGGATAAATTTTATATATTTTGCATATTTTATATCAATTATAACTTAATGTTCAAGCAAGTTGAACATTTTGGGGTCATTATAAGTATTTTTTTCTTATAGTTTTATATCCATTCTATTATAACATCGTTTAATAATTTATTATAGTGATATACATATAAATACTCACTCACAAGATTAGGGTTAAGTAGAATTGAGAAGTATCTAGTTGTATTGTAAACATTTGAATTAATACAATAAGTGAGTATTTATTTTATTGGTTTTTTTTTCAAAAGGTTTCTTAAAGTAAAATATTTTATTATAGTGCATGAATGTGTGCTTATTTAAATATATTGCATTTAAAATTTTATTAGCATTGTTTCCTTTTGTATAGGTTTAAATCAATATTATTTATATTTTTATATAATTCATATTATTTGATCTAAGGTTTGTATATAATTTCATAAAGAGATAAATACAATTATTCATTTCCTACATTTGCATGAAAAAACATTCTCATCTTAATTGTTTAGTATACTTTTTTATGTAAAAAATTCTAAAAACATAGTTTAGTAGTTAAGTTTATATCATTTGTGAAAGTAAAAATAATAAGATGAATGCAACTAATGCATGTATTCACACACATATATTGAACATAGAAAATAAATTGCATGCCTTCTAAATCATTAGAATTATTTTTTATTATAAAAAATAAGATATTATAACAACAATCTTAAAACATAAAATGTTTTAGTTGTCATGTTAATGGAATCCATGAGTGTGTATTAAGTGTATCAAGGATATATTTTAATTGATATACATCTTTTATGAAAAAATGATTTTTTATATCAAAATATTTTTAGTTAATATTTTATAATGCAATATTTTATTAACCAATTTAAAAGGATTACAAGGATACAAAATAAAAATAAAAGATATGTTGACAATGTTTTCTGAAATAAGATATTGGAAAGTATAAATATAATTAGAAATATTGTTTAATGAGATATAAAATAATAATGATATAAAAATAAAAGATATGTTGAAAAGGTTTTCTAAAATAAGATATTGGAAAGTAGAAATATAATTATAAATATTATTTAATGAGATAAAATAATAATGATATAACATAATAGATTTATTAATTAAATATCATGTGATCATTTGTATCACTTCTAAGAAATATCACATCTATGTGACATAAACCTCTTGATATGTTTGTAATATGACCAAAGTTTCTTATTTTCCTTTTGTTGTTCACTACCACATATGCAAACATAACTTCAAAACCTTATTTTTGTTTTATGTTAAACATCTTAATGGTCCTTTCTTTGTGGCCTCACTTTTTTGTCATTTCAAATAAGGTATCTTTTAATGTGTTGATTTTGAATCCAGTTACTTGGTATGTCCATTATGTTTTAGATTTTATGCTAAAACCTTAGAGCATATTATTAGTCATTAGCCTAATAAATTCTATTCTATCTCAACGTATTAAGGGATTTTTTTGAACTTAACCTCACTAAATACATAAAAGAGTTTACATATATAAGAGTGAGACTACCACTAAAATTTTAGAAACTAATTTATATTAATTTGTATAGTAAATGTCATCGCATATATCAAGAGTTTGTTCTTCCAAAGGTTATATTTCTTTGCTTCTTTCATCATTGTCATTTGCATGTATCTATACATTTTAGGACAAGAAGTACCATCATGGTCTGTAGTCAAATGAAAATTGCACATGACATTATTTACTTTTCTTGAAGGAGGTCCTTTTATAGCCAACCTTTGCATAGGTGGAGGAAATTATAATGTTTAGTTCTTATTATTATTGCTTTGTTGTACATAATTTCTTTAGGGTACATCTTGATATAACAGTTGTTTTGGTTGTTGCACATGCGGCATTCGCCTTTTCAAAATAATAAGATCATTAGCTAACTAGGTCAGAAGAGGTAGTTACTAGATTATTGTTTGAAAAAAAAATCCTTTTATCAATTATAAGTAGATCAACTTCTATTTCAATAGCTACATTTTTTCACCTTCTATTACAATAGCTACATTTTTAGTAGCTTGCAAATCAACAACTTTTTCTCTACTCAAATGAAATTTAATGTCTAGTGGTTGTGGATTGATAAAGAAGTGTTTCTAATGAGGTTGATATGAAAAGAGATAGTTATATTGGGCTGGGATGGAAAAATGATTGATGTGAAAGACATGGAATAAAGTTTCTAAATCAGGACTTAGGATGGAAGATTTAATCTTTCCTACTTGAGATAGGAAAGTTCTCAAGGAAAGATTGATTAGGATTCTTAGATTAGTTAACTTAGGATAGGCCAAGTTCCTAAGTTAATTTTATCCATGGTTGATGATACGATTTAGATTTCAATTAAATTTCTACTTAAGATAAGCAAAGCTCTTAAGAACACAAGAATTGAGGATAATTGTGATTCATTTTAAAGAAAAATTTTGATTTAGATTTGATTGGATGATATTTAATTGATGAAATAAATATATGCATGAAGCAATTAAGTGAGTGCATGGAGGAAGTTGAGTGTGTAAGGCAATTAAGTGATTTGATGGAGTTGACTGAGTTAATTGATGAGTGAACTTAATTGATTAAGGAATTAATTGTTTTGATTGAATAGTTAACTAATGAGGTGGAATTTGATATTTTATTTATTTGTTTTATGGATAATAAAAGAATTTTAGAATTTAATTTGTTTATGTAATGGGTGATAATTAGCTTGTTTTAATTAAATAATTTAAAGAAGGTAATTAATTGATGACGTACTAAGGATTAATGGTATGGATATGAATAACAATATTAACAATGATGATTAATGGCAGCAATAAAATAATTTTAGTGTAGTTTCTATAAGGAAAGCAGAGGTGCGGAAACGCCTTTCTAATGCAAAATCCTCAGGAAAGAAGTGTAGGAAAAACATTCATTTAACAGATTACATTCATTAAGATGCACATTCATAGGACAAAAGAATAGATAGAAAATATCACACAAAGATAACACCAGATTTATGTGGGAAAACCCTTACGAGAGAAAAACCCACACACCAAGTAAAGCCACATTGTATTATAGTAAAAATATTACATACAAAGTTATAGACTCCACTCTCAGATGTTAACTCATAGCAGTAAAGAAATCCCTTGGTCGACCTCACTCGCCGATTATCGTTCGCTCTTACACGCGCGCTCTCCATTACATTGCTTGTAAAAGCATACAATGTAAAACCATTCAACCACCCTCTTCATCAAGCCACACGCCATTTAATTTCAATCTAGAGAATTTGAATTTACATTCAATGCATCCTAATGTACATCCAATCTGATTTGATCTCGATCACCTCTGTAAATCATGTCACTATCATGAAGATCAAATCTTCATTTAATTTGTCATTGGAGTAGTTGTTCCAATGTCAATTACCAGGTGAGCTTCTTGTGTTCACACTAATGACTGCCACGTAATTCACAACAAGGATGTGAATTGCACGATGATCCAATCGATAATCGCCATCTGCCCTTATCAACCTATCGAATCCCACCATGACATTCTTCATGAGCCACCAAGTCAACCATCACCATATCAGGGAGACAACATATCATCTCCCTTCAATGTAAGCAAGTCCCACCAATGAGAATCATCGGTCCATCGGGGAGACAGACATTAAAGTCTCACTGAAATAGACACGTCCCACTAATATGTTGATCTCTGATGTCACCAAGTTGGGAGAAACCCAAACTTTAGAATCCCCAGTTGGAGGTTACGAAATTCCTGAAACTCATGACAACAAGGAGATCGCCATTTTGAGAGGTTATGAAACTCACGAACCCTACGACATAGGTTCCACAGTTTGGGAATCCAACGATCCCGCGACAAGCTAAATGTCACCAAGTTATGATCTTTCAGAACCCCACGACTTAGGTTTCAAGGTTCTGGATTTTGGCGATAGTCTAACAATGAATGCTAACAAAGGGAAAAATGCCAAGTCTTTAATAGAGGTTCAAGCTAGCAAGTTGAGGAATATTTTCCAACAAGCTCCCACTTGACGAAGACTTATTGGCTTCCTCTAAACTCGAAGTTATTGAAAGTCATAGGCCCCAAGGCCCATCGAATTGGCACACCACCTAGATACTTTTTTGTGCTCACAGACTTTGTCAATGCATCAGCGACATTCTCCAGAGTATCCACTTTTTCAAGATTAACCTTTCCATCCTCTATCATATCACGAATGAAATGATACTAAACATCGATATGCTTTGTCCTGGCATGGAAAGTGGGATTTTTCACCAAACAAATAACAGTCTGACTGTCATAGCAAATCATAATCTGCCTTGCATTAAACCCAACATCAGAACACAAATGTCTAAGCCAAACAACTTCTTTACAGGCATGTGTTGTTGCCATATACTCCACCTCAGTAGTAGATAAAGTGACTATAGCCTGCCACTTGCTCATCCAACTCACTGCACCACCAAATAATATGAAGATGTATCCACTAGTGGATCTTCTGCTGGCAATGTCCCTTGCCCAATCAAAATCCACATACCCACAAATGTTAAGAGACCTATGTAATCCAACTGAATTTCCATGATAACACATAGAATACTCTGAGGTGCCCTTCAAATAGCTAAAAAACGCTCAAGTCACAGCATCCCAATGCAGTTTTCCTGGATTAGCCATAAACCGACTAAGTACTCCCACTACTTGGGCAATGTCTGGCCTTGTACAGACCATTGCATACATTAAACTGCTAACAACACTTGCATAAGGAACTTTGGTCATGTCCTCCATCTCGGTAGGAGATTTTAGAAAATCTTCAACAAATAGCTTTGTTCCCTACAACACTGGAACAACTAGCTACTTGCAATCAGTCATACCAAATCTCTTTAGGACAGTGTTGATATACTTACTCTGGTTGATCCAAAGCTTTCTACTTCCTCTATCCATTTTTATTTCCATCCCTAGAATATACCTTGTTGCACCTAGATCTTTCATTTCAAACTTTGCTAACAAATGAGATTTTAGATCAGAAATCATAGTCTTACTATTTCCTATGAACAACATGTCATCAACATACAGGGCAATAATAAGAACTCAATCATTTTCAGTTTTGTAATAAACACAACGATCTTATTTTGATCTCACGAATCCCAATGACAACACAAAGGTGTCAAACATTTAGTACCACATTCTAGGTGATTGCTTTAAACCATACAGAGATTTCTTTAACTTGCAAACCAAATTTTCTTTACCTTTTTCAACAAAGTGCTCAGGCTAGGACATATAAAAAATTTCTTCTAGCTCTCCATGAAGAAACATTGTCTTCACATTCATCTGCTTGATCTCTAAGTCATACGCTGCTGCAAGTGACAAAAGAAATTTGATAGATGTCAGCTTAGCTACAAGAGAAAAAAAAATCCATAATCAATTCCCTCCACCTGGGAATAACCTTTCGCGACCAACCAAGCTTTATACTTCTCAACACTACCATCCAGACCAAATATTTTTCTTAAATACCCATTTACAGCCAACAGGCTTTCGGCCTTCAAGCAGGGGTACCAAATCCCAGGTTTCATTCTTTTTCAAAGACGTTATTACCTCATTCATGGCTTCCAACCAGGAATTTGAATCGGACATATTAATTGCCTCTTTCACAGTCCTAGGCTCATTAGTGCTAGTAATTAAAGCATAGGCACAGTTCAAATCCAACATAGAAATTCCATACCTATCAGGTTGATGCTTTTCACATGTAGACCTCCTCACAGGCTGAGGCTGAGGTTGTGGTTCATCTTCTTCAGAACTCTCAGAGCTACTAGAACTCTCCTCAATTTCAAGTACACTTTGTAGTTCCTCTTTATCTGTAGTTCAAGGAATTTCAACTACATCATTCTTCTTGTCCTTTTTATTTGTCTCTAACTACGAACCAACTACTGAAGGCTTCATCTCACAAAAGATTACGCTTCTGTTGTACAAAACCTTCTCAGTAATAGGATTCCAAAGCTTGTATCCTTTCACACCAATGCCATAGCCAATGAAGATACATTTGACAGCCTTGTTCTCCAACTTTGATCTTTTCTTATTCGGCACATATGCATATGCCTCACAGCCAAAGACATGAATATGTCTCAGAGAAAGCTTCTTACCAGACCACGCTTCCAAAGGGGTTTTGTCAAAAAGGGCCGAACTAGGTGAATGATTTATCAAGTAACATGTTGTAGCCACAGCCTCAACCCAGAACTTCTACTCCAAACCAGCACTGCTCAACATACTTCTCGCTCTTTCCATTAGCATCCTGTTTAACCTTTCAACAATTCCATTTTGTTGTGGAGTATAAGGTGTAGTTTTATGCCTTTTAATCCCATGGTCTTTGCAGTACCTTTCGAAATCTGCAAAACAAAACTAACTGCCATTGTCCGTCCTCAAGCATTTAATTTTCCTTCTAGTGAGATTTTCTACCAAGTTTTTAAACTCTTTAAACCGACTGAACACTTCTAATTTACTCTTTAGAAAATACACAAATTCCCTTCTCGAATAATCATCAATAAAAGAACCATAATATCTAGACTTTGATAACAAAGGAACATTCACTAGACCAAATACATCAGAATGAACATAATCTAGTATGTCAGAAGATTTATGAGGACTCAAATAAAATGAAACACGGTGTTGCTTTCTATAAATACAACGTTCACAAAAATCGAACTCAAGGTTAAACAATCATCAAGCCCTTCAACTAAGATTTTTATTTTTCAAGGCTTTTAAGCCTTTCTCTCCTATGTGACCAAGTCTATGATACCACAGCATGGTTTTCTTTACTGGGAGTTTCACCTCCAAGGAATTTGCACCTAGAGGAGCTTCATTCTCCTTCTCTACACAAGCAACTTTGCTTGACTTTACAAAGATTGTTGTTACATTGAATAGGACGTGCATCCAACTTGTACAAAGTGCTTATGTGTGCACCCTTAGCCAACACCATTGAGCCTCTAGTCATCTTACAGCCTCCACTCGAGAAAGAAACATGCACGCCAACATCATTCAACTTACTAAGAGAAAGCAAGTTACGAACCAAACCTAGTATGTGCAGTATGCCATCAATTCCATTGATTCTTCCATCAAGGAATTGGATTCTGACTCTTCCATGGCCAACAATTTCTAGAGTTGAATCACTTGCCAGGTACACCTTTCCACCAGCATACTTTTCATACTTAGTGAACCAATCTATGTGAGATGTCATGTGAAAGGACACACCTGAGTCAATCAGCTAGACATCATCTGATGCCTGAGTCACGAAGGCTACTATGAAGGCATCTGCATCACTCTGAGAAGAATCATTGCCCGAAGAGTTGTTCTTCTTCTTCTTCTTCTTCTTCTTCTTCTCCTCCTTACAATCCTTTTGGATATGACCAGTCTGCCCATAGTTCCAGCATTTCACCTTGGACTTCTTATCAAGAGACTTTGATCTCCCTTTAGATTTGGATTTAGACTTCTTTTCTTTCTTCTTGCCTCTTTCCTTCGATCTACCTTGAATAGAAAGAGCCTCCTTGGCCATTTCAGAAGACTTCCTTCACATTTCTTCTGACAGCAGTAAGGCAACCACGTCTCCCATCTTGAAAGTAGTTGTTGTACTTCTAATATTCATTACCAAATCATCTCAGGTGTTGGGTAAGGAACATAATAGAAGCATAAAACGATCCTCCTCTATCTTCACACCCACATACACCAACTGAGCAACAAACATATTAAATGAATTCAAATGGTATGCTACAGATGCACCTTCTTCCATCTTCAAGGAGTACAACTTCTTCCTTAGGAATAACTTATTCACCAGAGACTTTCCCCGATAAATGTCACCAAGTTTCTTCCATAATGAAGATGCATCTTCTCCTCATGGATGTTTAGGAGAATAGAATCTACTAGACAGAGCCCTATCAACCCTCTAGCTTTTCTATCTACGAGGTCCCAATCTTCTTGCTTTATACCTTGTGGCATAGTTCGAAACATAGCAATCCAAAGGTCTCTATCCACCAACAGATCTTCCATTTTGAGTTTCCACAACTCAAAATTGCCACCATTGAACTTTTCAATTTCTACTCTACTTGGTGTACTTGCCATCTCAAACTGTAAACAAGACAATCAGTTCTTCTTTTGCAAGACTCCCACTGAACAAGATTAGCAAAAAAACCAACCCTACTCACAAGGATAACACAACTAGCCAAGATCTAATACCACTTATAAGGAAAGCAGAGGTGTGAAAACAACTTCCTAATGCAAAATCCTCAAGAAAGAAGTGTAGGAAAAACATTCATTTAACAAATTACATTCATTGAGATGCACATTCACAGGACAAAAGAATAGACAGAAAATATCATACATAGAGAAAACACAAAATTTATGTGGGAAAACCCTTACGGGAAAAAACCCCACACACCAAGTAAAGCCAATTCGTATTATAGTAAAAAGATTACATACAGAGTTACAAACTCTACTCTCAGATGTTAACTCACAGTAGCAAAGTAATCCCTTGGTTGACCTCACTCGCCGATTATCGTTCGCTCTTACATGTGCGCTCTCCGTTACATTGCTTGTAAAAGCATACAATATAAAACCATTCAACCACCCTCTTCATCGAGCCGCACACCATTTAATTTCAATCTAGAGAATTTGAATTTACATTCAATGCATCCTGGTGTACATCTTATCTGATTTGATCTCAATCACCTCTATAAAAATCGTGTCGTCGTCATGAAGATCAAATCTTCATTTAATTTGTCGTTGGAGTAGTTGTTCCATTGTCGATTACTAGGTGAGCTTCTCGTGTTCACACTAATGACTACCACGCAATTCATAACAAGGATGTGAATTGCACAATCATCCAATTGATAATCATCATCAGCCCTTATCAACCTAACAAATCCCACCATGACAGTCTTCATGAGCCACCGAGTCAACCATCGCCATATCGGGGAGACAACATATCATCTCCATGTGATGTAAGCAAGTCCCACTGATGAGAGTCATTGGTCCATCGAGGAGACAGACATTAAAGTCTCGCCAAAATAGCCATGTCCCACTGATATGCCAATCTCTGATGTCGCCAAGTTGGGAGAAACTCAAACTTTAGAACCCCCAGTCGAAGGTTAGGAAATTCCTGAAACCCACAACAAGAAGGAGATCACCATGTTGGGAGGTTATGAAACTCACAAACCCTATGACATAAGTTCCACAATTCAAAAATCCAACAATCCCACAACAAGCTTAATGTCACCAAGTTATGATCTTTCAGAACCCCACGACTTAGGTTTCAAGGTTCTGGATTTCGGCGATAGCCTGACAATGAAGGCCAACAAAGGAAAAAATGCCAAGTCTTTAATAGAGGTTCAAGCCAACAAGTTGAGGCATATTTTCCAACAATTTCTATTTTGAAAATTAAAAAATTATCAAATCTAGATGTAATTTTTTGTAATATTGATACTAGAATTTTATTTTATTTTTTTTTAATAAGTTTTACAAATCTTCAATTTTTACAATAAACTTCATTAAATTTATTTTTTTCAAATTATATATTGTGAACTTGAAACTTTAGTGCATGCATTAAATAATTAGTAATTTTGATAAATATTTTTTTAATAAATGTTGAAAACACAAAAATTTTGTGACACTTGTACAATTTTTCTTGACTACTTATCAAAGAGAAAAACTATATTGTCTCAACATAAAATTTATCCTCTAACACCATTTTAAAAATATATATATATATATATATTTTTTTTTTTTTCCTCGAGAAAGCATTCAACCTTATATTTGAGTGTTGATGACATACTTTTAGTGAAAATAAAAATATACTATATATATATATATATATATATATATATATATATATATATATATATATATATATATATATATATATATATATATATATATATATATATATATTTCCTTGAGAAAGCATTCAACCTTATATTTGAGTGTTGATGACATACTTTTAGTGAAAATAAAAATATACTATAAATACTAATTAAAATATTTTAAAAAATTGAAAACTACACTTTTAGATCAACTAAAAAGTACATTTGTTTTTTTAAATGTCATTTACACAAATAGTAGTGTTCCAAAATCAAATGTCATTTACACAAATAATACTGTTGGGAACATTATTTTTTTCAAAGAATTTCAAAAAGTTTGTAAATTTACACCAAAGTGATGTTATATATTTATCCAACTAAACAAGTTTTGGTCTAGATGTATTTTAGATAGAATGAATCCAACCATAACACATTTTTGGCCAAAAATGACTATTGGAAATGCTTAAAAGCACGTGTGTTGAAAAATGTCCTAAAGTGTGACACAACTTTGTACTTTCAACCCAAGTTCATTGCACCTAACTCTAATTATTGAGATTTGTTTGTTTCTAACAAAGCTATATGTGTGAGTAACCATTGTTAATTAGCTTGAGATAAGAATAATCTAGGGTTTTGAGTTAATAATTCCTTTGAGGTTAGGGTATACAATATAGTCATGTGATTAATAAAGGAAATTTGGTCTAGGATTTTAATCTAGTTGAATAGTGTGCTAAGGTCAACTTTATTTTTTATTAAGGGTAAATGGATTTTGAAAGGATATGGAACCTTGTACAAACAAAGGCAAGTGCCACACAACACAATTGCAGTGAGGCTACCAAGAACAAAACACAAAACAACTAAACACCAATCCTAGAACTGGTGAATCTCACACCCTTGGCCCTAGTGTGGGACTGAGATACATGTTTCGAAAGGTCTTTCTTCCTTCTATGGACAATATTACAAGAAACCTCACTATCCAAATTCCCAAATTGAGGGGAGAGAGGAGTATAATTCTTCTCTAAGACCTCAACCAAGGACAACACAAAAGAGGAGCACCTAGGTGGGGAAGCCAACCACCAAGCAAAGCTTGCAACATTGATCAAGGGAGGCACACCAACACTACCCTCAGAAAGAGGATCAACAAACATTGAAACAGGCTTCACAGTAGGACCGATAGGAAACATGGATGGAGAAGGGACCTCCACTCCAATAACAGTTTGATGCGTATAATACTTGCACTACAAAGGCCTCAAGCCCCACCACTAGAGACTTGGGAGGAGAAGCCAAACCCTCAAAAGGATCAACCATCAGATTTTTGGAGAGAGAATTTCACCATTACATACAAAACCAACATTGCTACAATGTGAATGAGAGCAATCAAAAGTAGGTGTCCTAAAGCAAAGAAACACTTGCAATAAAAGGGAAACCTTCATAGTTGATGACTTGTGTCCAAGGTCTATCCTCTACCATTAAAATGATATCTAGGAAGAACCTTAGAGGATTCAATATCCATCAAAATATAAACAAAGGTAGTGTGTCCAACATCCACCATAATTCCCCACTCCCCGACTAAATATTATGTAAAAGAATCTCCTAATCTTGTGGACTCCTCTTGGTCAGACCTTCTCAAAGTCATTCTGAAAAAACGCAGTGCTTCTCCCATTGCTCCCATTGTGAACAAAAAGAGAAAAATGTTGATTTGTGAGTTGGGGGCTAACCCCAACACTATAATGATTCCTAATGACAACGACAACCCTAAATGTTCCACTCTAGTGGGTCAAAGATTGACTTAGTTTGCTTTGGTTGAGTCCAAGGGGTCTAACAATAGTAAAAAATCTAAAGGCTCAGAAGAAAAGAATGTGGAAGAGTCTTTGGATAGTAAGAGGAAGAAGGTGGCAAGGGAAGAAAAGGCTTCATCTTCTGAGGAAGTTTTAGATAGCCTTGGTGGTGAGTCTCCTAAGGAGGAGGAGGAGTTGGAGGAAGAGGAAGAATCTAGCCAGGAGGAGGATGGTGACTCGCAGCAAGAGGATGGGTAGGATGCGGAGGAAGATATGAATATGGTTGGTGATAAAGGTGATGCTACCAGTGACTCGGAGGTTAGGGAGATTCCTAACCCTAGTAATGAAGATTTAAAAGAAAACATGTCGATTTTTGATACTAGTTGAATTCAAAGGGTGGAGGAAAGGATGGAGTTGTTGGAAAAAATGATGCAAGAGGATAATGCTAGCAGATTCCAAGCACTTGAAAATGCGGTGAAGATTTTGTGTAGGGTTGTGGATGTGGTTATAAAAAAGCTATCATGGCCACTATCTCTGGACAAGGAAAGGAAACGGTAGAGGAAAAAGGTGAACAAGGAAGAACTTGATTTGTCTGGAAGAATGGAGCTCAAAGATAACTTTGAAGATTTTGTTGAAGACCTCGTGAAGGAATGCAGCCTGATTGAGGATGCTTGATCCTCGATGCTTGTTCTTGTATTTTGTTATGTGTTGCCATGAATTTTTTTTGCTATACTGTCAGATGTTTAGTTGGTATAGGCCGTAGGTGCCTAGACTATTATCTCTCTAGTTTTATTTATGTTAAGAACTTTGGTTACGGTTGGATAATCTTTTAAGGTTATGCTGGTATAACCTAATTTTGTGGATGGATATTAAGATGAACTGGTTATATCTCTTAGGGATTATGGATAGATTTATAAATTTTGATGCGGTGGGTATAGGCTAATGTTTTTTGGTTGATTGGGTTTGGGGGAAATGGTTCTCTTCTTGTTCTACTTCCTCTGTTGTGTTTTTTTGTCATGTTGTTTGGTCTTTGGACTAACTATTTTGTTGTAAGGGTCAAGGCCCTTTCCCTGCTTAATCAATCAAAAACATCCAACATAATTGAATCAACCTTCAAAAACTACCCAAAAATTGCCAATAGCTTTAAAGTCTTTCAAAAAATGTAGAGATTGGGTAAACAAACCCAAATTGGCATGGAATGAAGGGGCTCAATAAAAGAGGTAAAATAAGGAAACCACACCTTGAGTGACAAGGAGTGCTCACCCCACAACCATAGTATGTCATCACAAATTAGCGCCAAGTTAGCATGAGAACCAAAGCCAACAATGAAAAACCTTTTGGAACAAGAGTAAATCTCATTTTTTTCTTTTGTGAGGGGCCTCCAAGATGCCAGTACCCACTTATGCAAGTCAAGAAAAGTTGATTAAATCTACAAATATGGGCCCATTGAATGTAATGAGACACATTCTTAATGTTCTTTATACCACAATGCACAACCGAGGCTGGAGCACAGGGAATCAACATAGTTTTAGTCTGAAGAGGAGGGCAAGTAGCAGCTACATACAAAGACCAAGACATTCATAGCAAAGGACATAAGAGCATCCTTCCCACTAGTAGGGCTCCCCACCAACACCCACACAACCAGTACTAGAGAGCACTGAATCGAATGCATCACAATAGTTGCCACAACCAAATGATGCATCTAGACACTGTAGAAAAACAAGAGAGGAAAGTAGCGGTTCATGGTACCCAAAACACCTCAACAAAGAATAGGAACCACATCCACACCCACAACCACACCAAAGAGGTGAGAAATTACTATTTGACAAGACAGGGTTCTTATGGCAAGCAATAGTGGAGAGGAAGGCATCACAAATCATGAATCGTATTTAGGTTAGCTTTATTCCCTATCTATAAGGTTGAGGTTCCATTAGGGCTATAGGATCAAGTAAAAAATATGCTACAAGATTAATTAGAATATGAGACCACCAACTTCCATAAATTTAAGCTTAAATGCACTACAAAATTCATGGGACCGCTCACTTTAAAATATTCCTAAAAAGTCCCAGTAACACCCACTAATTTTTTTAGGAAACCCCCCTCCATGAGACCCCATCCTAAGATACCCATTTTGATAATTCATGCAACCAATAATTTAAACTTTGCATAATAACTCAATTGAAAAAAAATGGTCATGTTCAACATATTTTAAAAAGGTAAATGATAACTTAATTAATAAACATTAATAGAATTAAACTAAATAAGATTCTCACTTATATATTGCTAATAAGAATATACTGTTATATCACATTTAAGTGATGGCTTATGTCCAATTTGTGCTTTGGAGACATGTCAACTACCAATAGAGTTAACTACATGAATAACTTGAACTTAACCCAAGTTAAATTCATTACTTGAGTTTGTTGCCTATTTGGGTGGTTGAAGGAATAACCTTGAAGTGGGTACCCTATGAATTAATCAATTAGGTTTTGCTTGCTTTGGATTAAATTAACTTCAATTATTGATATCAAGATTAAATGAAGTCAAAGTTTTTAGGTTAAAGACCAAGCTTAATTCCTTGTGTATCACATGATATAAATTGCTTGGTTTAGTGAGAGTTATGAAAGCCCATGACAATTATTGTGTCAAGAAGTATTGTGGGAAAGCTTAGACTAGTGCTTTGTGCTACATAATTCATCACAATCTTTCTTAGAACTCTCCCTACATTTTTTAAGTCTACTTTGGAATCCTCTCAATCTTCAAGAAAGAGATTTTTTGTTTTCTTTGTAATCCTTCGAGCGTCATTATTATTGTTTTTTTTAATGGACCTATAGACTCCTCTTCTAAAATATTATGTATAGCTTCTTCGAACTTCTACCCCATAAGGATAACTTCTTATCTCAATTCATTTTTTCGTGATTAGACTTATTATTTTTTCTTGTTGGCCTTCCGCTTTTTCATTTCTATCATTAAATTTATTTGTCTTACATTCTTGATTCCATCACTTTCACCCACTTAGATCTAATAATGTGCTTCTTTTTGGGGTTTTTGAATCTATCATCTCTCTTTATCTTTGACATTCTGAAAGGTACTTTGGATTAGAAAATAGTATAGGTTTAAAAATCTTAGTTTCTAAAATAGAATAACAATAAATAAAATTCACATGGATATTGAAAAATTGGAAACCACATCACATTCCTAATGTTTTAAGAAAAAATTTAAAATAATCCATTATAAAAAAGTGTTTCACTTATAACACGATAAACTTTATTAATCATAAATATACTAGAGTTGAAAGATAAATTAGCCCAAACATTTAATGCTTAATTATAAGGGTAAAAAGCTCATCCCTTACACTTTCATTTTTGTTTTACACCGCTTTTTGTGGGTGTCCTAAGTACATTTCCCTAGCACATGATTTTGGCTAATTTGGCACTTCCATTGACTCTAGACCTAAAATTACACTATAGAACATCACCTTCTTTTTGCTCAAAACATTTCCAACTCTCAAATCATTGTTTCCTCTACCAAGTTCAAGATTGTAGATTTAGCCTTAACCCATTTCAAGGTTGCAGATGTGACCTTCACCTACTTTAGGGTCATAGGTGCAAGATTGACCCACTTTGTCCAATTTCATATTTTTTTGTGGCCTTACGCTGACAATTCCAACTAGTCATTATTTGTTGATCCCTTAACCAAAAGATTCAAATTGTGCATTTGGACATGCATGTGGGTCATTTCAATCATCATCAATCACCAAGAGATCACCCTCATTCATCCATTGAAATACTTGGAAACACTCATGTCTTTGTCATAGCTTTGTTTTAGATTGCCCCTTTTAATGGCATCAACCCTTGTGAAAATACAAAACACTAGTTCATTATGGCATACAATACATCTAGTTTCAATCTCGCATTAGCATTGTTTATGCATTTATTGCATACACTACTTGGTGTTCCTTCCATCTCTTAAGAAATCATTGAATCAATCAATGAGGTTTGACCAAGGTGCAAACGGAAAATTAGTACACTTCCATACCATAGCTTAGGAAGCTCCAACAATGTTTTTATAAACAACAAAATTTCCATTTGCAAGGGCAAGTGTAGATGCAGAAAAACACTTATTATAGGTACCAAATTTCTAAATATTTAGGGTTTGAGGCTACATTTTGAGGGTCAATATCATATAGGCAATTATTAGGTTCACTAAAGCGAATTTTAACTAGGATCACATAAAGATTCAAATTTTGAAAGCATGATCATTCCAAATTGTCTTAAAATTAGGTACTAGGCCCCTTTCATAACAAATTTAATCACCTTCATCATTAAGTTACACATTTACTCGTCATTTTATTTCTATTTCAACCCTAAATCTCCATACAATTTCAAGACTTGACTCACTTATCTAGGGATTTGAATTAAAGTTAATTTATTAGCCCTAAATATTTTGAAAAAGATTCTTATTTTTTCATTTTTTTGAACCCAATTGATCCTACACCCCTATGCTTTGACCTTAAGGTTTGTCCTACCTTGTTTAGATATAAAATTTTGAACTTCTACCTTAATTAGATATAATATTTATAATTGCTTTCATCATTCAATTTAGATTTGATTTGCATAGATTAAGGTTTGGATACATCTATATACACTTGCTTTGCTAAATCTTTCATTATGGGTGCATTTTCCACCCTTCTAGCCATAATTTCTTCCTATCTCATTATGGTTTATTATATAGCTCTATATTCATGTGGCATATCTAGGAATGCTACTCTATTTGATGAAATTTAAGATTCATTGTCTACAAATGATGTTATGCCTAGTATGATATTCCTCCTACATTTCAAGATAGTTCCATATCCTAGTTTTATGTGCTTTTGATGTTTCCTCTTTTAAGGAGCCTAGGGATATTTGTGTTTGATGATGGTTGGCCTCTTGATGGATCTCATAATGACATCTTCTCTCAAGGAGAACCTATCTATGATGACTATCCTAGTGATGCATTTTATGATGATTGTATTCCTTTTGGCTCAATGTTTATTGATGATGAATTTCATGAGGAGCTTGGTGATGGTTCTTTATCTTCTCATGGTGCAATTGATGACCCTTTGTTTCATTATTAAACTAGCGATGCTCATGATAATTTATTGTGTGATTGTCGCATAATCCATGTTCCTAATGCACACATTATTTGTAAACCTATGATATTTGGGTTTGATGATGGTTGGCCTCTTGATGGGTTTCCTAATGACATCTTCTCTCAAGGAGAACCTATCTATGATGACTATCCTAGCGATGCATTTTATGATGATTGTATTCCTTTTGGTTCATGGTTTATTGTCTCGTGGTGTAATTAATTACCCTTTGTTATTGATGATGAATTTCATGAGGAGCTTAGTGATGGTTCTTTATCTTCTCACGGTGCAATTGATGACCCTTTGTTTCATTATTAAACTATCGATGTTCATGATAATTTATTATGTGAGTGTAGCATAGTCCATTTTCCTAATGCACACATTATTTGTAAACCTATGATATTTGTGTTTGATGATGGTTGGCTTCTTGATAGGTCTCCTAATGACATCTTCTCTCAAGGAGAACCTATCTATGATGACTATCCTAGAGATGCATTTTATGATGATTGTATTCCTTTTGGCTCATGGTTTATTAACGATGAATTTCATGAGGAGCTTGGTGATGGTTCTTTATATTCTAATGGTGCAATTGATGACCCTTTGTTTCATTATTAAACTATCGATGTTCATGATAATTTATTATGCAAGTGTAGCATAGTCCAAGTTCCTAATGCACACATTATTTGTAAACCTATGATATTTGTGTCTAAGCCCTAACTTATATGGATACATATGGGGTTTATGGTTCATATTAAGGTTCTTACAACTAATAATGATGATTTTCCTCCTTGTCTCTTTGATAGTTAATCTAATGATAACCTGCATAATTCTTATTTGATTGATAGTGATGTCTTTCTTTCCTACATGATGTTGCAATTGATTATCATTGTTCTCAACTAACAAATGTTAATCATACACATGTCGCAAATGTTTCTATATATCATAATGTTCTTTATTCTATGCTTTATAGTGCCCATATTATTAGAGATCTATTGTGTAATGCAT